>BHFT01056231.1:0-12174 GCA_004320025.1 Laticauda laticaudata
CAACGGGGTGGGGGAAGTTCCAGTCTTGATACCACTCTCTGGCAACTTTCTTCCATGCCTTTTCAAGTGGACGGCGCATATGAGGAGCTCCTCCAGGCTATTCTTCGGATGATTGGCCCTGCACACTTCTCTGACCACAATGCTGATGGTGTTGTTTTATGTGGACCCTTCAGCCGTACCATGTCCTGTTAGGTGGTCCTGAGGCCAGTGGTGCAGAGTCAGTTGCCACCTTGAACCCAGGGTCCAGGCTGGGTGGGAAGTTTGGTGCTCTGCTTGTCAACCTGTGTTGTCAGCCGCTCACAACTTCGGTCAACATGGCTGGAGCATCCTCATTAATTCTGGAATGCACGAGGTCTTTCATTCTCAGCTCCACCATCAGCTTGTGTTACATTCCGTACCTCGGCTTTTCTCCCATCCATCTTGGACCCAGACCTCTCTTGGCCGCCTCCTTTTTTTCCCGTAGGAGAGTTGAAAGAGCCTTTTATAGGCCAATATAGGTTTCCCACTTGTGTCTTTTGCATCCTCTAGGCACTCCTTCTAGACATCCTTAAATATCGAGATAGGTCCCCTCTGTGAAACATTTTTTCCATTGTAAAATCTTTTCTTTGCGAGCTACATCCGCTTTCATCCTTTCTCCTCCGTGCTACTAACGCTGCGCATCCATTCCGCATCCGTTCCGCTTCCTCCCTTTCCGCTTTCTGCTGGAGCGGATTTGATTTTGTGCGGATGCGCAGCAGTTGCCTAGCGGATGTAGCGGACGCGTAATGTGCCGACCGGATGCGAACGGATGTTCCCGATGCGTTTAGCGGATGCAGAACGGACGCGTAGATACATTTTCTGCTCAAAAAGTTTGAGCAGCTCAAAACTTTTTGAGGTGGATGGAACCTCAGTCGATTGATGTGGACGGATAGAGAAGAAGAAAAACGGACACAGTGAGTACAAAACGGATTGCATTCGGCGTTAACCAACGGATGGCAAGTGTTCTCTCCGTTTTACATCCTCTTTCGTCATTGGTGCAGTGTGACATGGGCTTAAAACATACATAACCCATCATTGGCAAGTGTTCTGGTAGAGCTAATTTCTCTGCATTATGAAGACTTGTGACAAATTTTGATTGATAAGGAAGGTAGTGATAATTTGTTTTCCGTCTTTCTTTTTGTTCGTATCCAATGATCCTTGCATGTGTAAGTACCATGTGATTCCCTTTTGGGATAAGTGACATAAAGAGTGCCGTAACGAGTAAGCCTATGGAATAAGGAAAAAAATGAGGTTAAACCTAATTTCTAACAACAAACTATCTATCTTCTAATTTTGGTAAGCCATCTTGGCTGCTACTACATACATCCATAGCTTGATACGCTGTCTTTCTTTAATTTCTTTCTTTTCTCTTTTTGAGGATTTTATCAGCTTCCTTCAGTCAGGATCTTCCTATTCTTCTCAGTCTATTCACTTGTTTTGTTGTTTCACAACTAAAACCTAATTCATTTTTATCTCTGTAACCAAATCACAGTGTATCTTTTCCATATTAGTCACTCATATTTGTATTCAATCCACATTCATTCAGCACTGATCTCTTATCACACAACTTTCTTAAGTAACCATTCTTGCTGCATTCTACTTTTGTGTTTCTTCTCACATATTCCGTTCTAACTTCTAGAAAACAAAGTGGGCAGGTGCTCTTATATATACAGCTATTTTGTCATTCATTTCTAGCCACATACTAAAAGTTACTCATCATCTTTCCAACAGAATTTAATATTTTTAAATGTCTCCATCCGTTTTCAAAAAATTCCAACAAGCTACACAATGTGATCTACTTGTTCTGGTTTTTCTCCATGTTTGTATAAGTTGGCAGTTGGCCACATTGTTTCTATTATCAATTACAACTACTTTAGTCTATTGTCAAGTTCATACGAAGTTCATACGAATGTTCATACGAATGTTGCATCATGCAATTTAGTTAAGGTTTTTTACAAATCACAAGCTTTCCCAGCTCCAACCAAAGTATGCACGCATTTATTACTTTTAGTTATATTTTTCTTGTGTAACTAACTTGATCTTTGACACATTAATTTTCAGAGCCATGTTCTTTATTGCATCATACATAACATTTTATATTCACTGAAAACCATTCAAGTGCTCATCTAATAGCATAGCATTACCTCTATATGTAAATACATAAAAATACATATATTTTCAGATCTTTAATCAATAAAGTTCTAACAGCATGGCAAGAATTGTTAATACTTATTAATACATTTATTTATAAATGTATTAAACAACCAATTGTACATCTTTGTCTTATTCCTTGCTCATTGCTGAGCCACTTGTTAAACACTCCACTTATTCTCATGCATCCTTTATCATATATTGTACTATTCTTATCACATTTGTTAATCAACCTTCCCCCTCAGAGTTGTGAAAAAAATTCCATAACTCAAAACTATACATTGTATCATGTTTTCTCTTAAAAGAAAAAATATGTCAAAAATATTCTTATTTTTCTCAGTTTTGTATATGCTCTGTCTGACATAATCAAACCACTCTTCCAAGTCTGATCAGAATTGGGCTAAATAACTTCCCAGGCACACTTAAAAAGTAACATTGCTGTAATTTTTGCATTTATTTTTGTTAGCTTTCTTTTTAATGGGGGAATGATAAGGCCTAAAGCGCATGTAGTCCACACAAGGAATAATGGATGGAAACAAAACAAGGAGAGATTTAACCTGGAAATAAGGAGAAACTTTCTGACAGTGAGAACAATCAACCAATGGAACAGCTTGCNAACCAATGGAACAGCTTGCCCTTGGAAGTTGTGGGAGCACCATCACTTGAGACTTTCAAGAAGAGATTGGACTGCCATTTGTCAGAAATAGTATAGGGTCTCCCGCTTGAGCAGGGGGTTGGACTAGATGACCTACAATGTCCCTTCCAACTCTGATTATCTGTTTATCTATTTATCTATCCTTCAATAGTCAGGCAAAGATGTGTTTTTACATACACCAAGCAAGTGGCACCACTCCAAAGGAAAGCACCACCATATTTTAACATTTCTCCAGTTCCACAATCTACACCTGAAGCCTTATAATTTTCCAAAATTTCCAAAGCATGTATTACTTCCTGTTCTTCAATATTGTTTTTGATATTAACCCTTTTAGCATTTGTTTCAGTTCCATTCTTATTATTCCTGTATATGAGCTTCAGCTGAACCCAACCAAACCAGACCAAATGGCTCTGTTTTTTTGGACTTCCTGATTCCAGGGACCTTCTATTTTTGTATCTCTGTGGAGTAGCAGTTCTCCAGGTAGACCCAGTGCCCCAGATAGACCCAGTGGATTTGTAGATCCTGCTCGAGGAGCAGGTAGCAAGCATGGCTAGAAGGAATAAGGAATTTGTGCAATTTGGTTGTGCATCACTTGCACCTATTCATGGAACAGGGGCCCTGCTCACTGTCACTCATCTTCTTGTGACCTCTAGTTTGCACGATGCAAAATGTTCTAAATGGGCTGCCCTTGAAGAGTATTTGGAAATTTCAACTGTTGCAAGGTATAGCAATGTGGAGTTGATGGTCCTGATTACTTGGTTCATGTGGCACCACTGCTCCATGAGCTGCATTGGCTTCCAGTATGCTTCTGTGTGCAATTCAAGGTGCTGCTTTTCACTTTAAAGCCCTTCATAATTTGGGACTGTGTTAATTATAGGACTGTCTCTGGTGAATGAACTCTACTCATCCTTTCCAGTCAGGCAGAGGCACATGCTCTGGTTTTTTTGGCCAAAGAAGGTCAGCTGATGGGGCTCACAAGGAGAGCCTTTTTTGCAGTGGCATCTCTATTTTGAAAGCCCACTTTTACTCCAATATTCTCATATTACTTTATGCAAATTTTAGTCTCTAATCCATGGATTATTTTAGCAGCCAGTACCTGCTGAAATCCCCTCAAGATGGTATGCTGAGATTCTGTGAGCATATTGACACATGGCCTATTTTTAAACCCAAATTATTAGAAAAAATATTTTGTTTGCATTTGGATTTTTTTTTATATGAATATATTTCAACCCCAACCTTCATGCATATATTATTTATCTGAGAGCAGACCTAGAGATTTCAAAAGCATTCCTAGGCATTTTTATAAGAGAAATCAGAGATTAATATTTTAATCCTTGGCATGCTGCAATGCTCCACTGGATTCAGGTGGAGTTACTGTTAGGTAAACATGCTGAAGATTAAGGAAAACATTAGGAGTCAAAGGAAGGGCAGATTCAGCTGCCAGAAGTAATAGTTGCAAGATCACAGGTGACCTCTAGATAAGGGGTCCCCAACTGATGGGCTGTGGACTGCTACTGGGCCTGGAAAGTTTCATTTGTTGCCTGCACAGGATTTAGGATGCATGTATGAAATAATTCCACCACCACCACCATGCTAGCTACTTGGGGATCCCAGTTCTAGATGACAGCAAAAAGATTGCTAGCTCTTATTAAATCAACCTTGAAGGCCTTGGAAAGAAATATTCAGATGCTGTGATGTGTCTGTACCTATAAAGATCAGAATAGCTCAGGCAATGGTATTCTCTGGAAGGAGAAGGATCAACAACAAGGTGGATGGACTCAGTTACAATGATTATGAGGGCACCGTTCTGCACTTTTGACCCTCCTGCCTACGTTTCCTCCACTATTTTTATTTATTTATTTTATTTTGTCAAGCGATTATAAGATAACAGATATAAGTATAAACACAGTTATGAATACATGAAATGGATACATATAAGAAAAATGAAAAGAAACAAAAGGACAGGGACTGTAGGCACATTGGTGCACTTATGCACGCCCCCTACAGACCTCTTAGGAAAGGGGTGAGGTCAATAGTAGAAAGTCTAAGGTTAAAGTTTTTAGGGTTTGGAGAAGAAATCACATAGTCAGGTTAGAATATTCCAGACATGGACCACTCTATTGCTGAAGTTGTATTTCCTGCAATCAAGTTTGGTGTGGTTTTCCTTGAGTTTGTATCTATTGTGTGCTCTTGTATTGTTATGGTTGAAGCTGAAGTATTCATTGACAGGTAGGACATTGCAATATATAATTTTATGTTCTATACTTAGATCAGACCAAAGGCGGCGTAGTTCTAGATTTTCTAGGTCTAGAATTTCAAGTCTAGTGGCATAAGGTCTCTGCAATGAGTAGAGGAGTGGAGAACTCTTCTTGTGAAATATTTCTGGACTTTCTCAACTGTAATAGTATCTGATATGTAATGTGGGTTCCAGACTGATGAGCTGTATTCAAGTATTGGTCTGGCAAATGTTTTGTATACTCTAGTTAGTAGTGTGATATTACCAGAGAAAAAGCTACGCAGGATTAGGTTAACAACTCTTAATGCCTTTTTGGCTATGTAGTTACAGTGGGCTCTAGCACTTAGATCATTAGAGATGAGTACCCAAGGTCCTTGAAAGGGTTTGGATCATCAACAAGATCAGCTTGTAGTTAATTTTCTGATTTTATTTTTTTTTTGCAATATGTAAATAGAGCATTTATTTGTTGAGATTTGAAGTTGCCATTTGTTTGACTATTCTGATACATAGTCAAGGTCTTTTTGAAGAGTCTTTTTAAATCACATTAAGTGATTTATTTCTTTTAAAATTTTATATTACATTGTTTTTATGCTGGTCTTTGGCTTTAGAGCTACTCTGGTCCTGGAGCTGTAGTAGGGGATTATACAGAAGCTCTCAAAATAATATATATATATCACTTATACCATTTTAAGAGCTTCTAGATAGCACTTTCAACAACTCCACTGAGTGCCAGGACCTGGATAGTTCCTAAAGCTAACACAATCTTTATAGCTGTCTAAAGTACAAGAGTTCAATATAACTAAAATTATCATACAGGATTACACTGGGCAAAAATAGAGAAATCCCCTACCCCCTACAAAGAAGGGAGGTGGAAATTATGTAAAACCCTGCACAAGGGAATATGTCATGCTATAATATCTGTATCTCTCAACTCTAAGAGAAGGTAGATAGACTGTACATACCATTCTAAGAATAGAGGCAACTGAACAACGGAAGTCCAATAGATAACTGGATACTGGTACTGAGAGTAATCAGTTGATTAATTTAGCTACTGTCATTGTCAGGCAAAGTTAATTCATGCATGACTGGGTCTTTTCAGGCTAAATCTAAACTGAATTAATTAACCCATTTTTGGTATCCCATAACACACTACAACCACACATACTTGCCCTAATTATGTGCACAATGAGAACTAGGCCATAATTGTGATAGAAATATTGACTGATTTCCTAAGCTAGGCTTTTTCAGATGTTTTGCACTATCATTTATAACTGCTAGTTAAAGTTGCTCATATCAAGATCATTTATTGATGAGTTTAATTATTTGGGAGTACATTTTCATATACAATATTTTCCTCAGGAAGACATGTTATAAGCTTCCAATTTCATCAGGGGATGGAAGTATGAAGGACTTTTTAAAGAAATGTTGGCAAAAAAAGAACCTTAGTTGTTGAGTAAATGGATAGCAATTACATGACCACAAGGACATTGTAACAGCTGCATCTTTAAGGAGTGGGTGAACATATCATTCATTCATGTTTATAACTTGTTTAACAGTTTCTGAACAAGAGGTCATTAAATGAGAACCACCTGAATATCCAAATCTTCCACTGATGGGGTCTTAAAACTCCCTAGTTTTGGTCATGTGGTCAAGAAGCAAACCTGGTAGTATAATAATGATGGTAGCATTTTCAGTGATGTCCCCAGAGATTTTTGCATCATCAAACTATTATTTCTCCCTGACAGGGAGAAGCTTATATCATTATGCTGGTTCTTCTCCCTAGGAGTTCAACAATACTAGCAATTATTTTGTTGGTTTGTTCTAATTTATATGAAATGGTGGACCATATATGCCACTACTTTAAAAAGGAAAAAGAAAAATTGAATGTTCAAGATTACTATATCTCTGAATTAAAAAAAAATACTTAAGAAATGGTATGGATTTACATTCTTGGCTTCATTAGATCATAGGATATTTAAAACTGACATTGAAGTAGAAATTCCAAACTCAAAACCTTTCCTGCAAAAAACCCTCCCCATTCCCTTAGGCTTAAAATGTTATCAAGCTACTGATGTATTTTGGGTAGCATTACAACAGCAGCAAAGAGGGCACCGACTCCAAGGACTAAATAGACTGTGAGAATTCAGGACACATTTTTTTCCCTCTGCCTCTTAGGAGAATTAGCCTTGTCCAGCTCCAGATGTTTTACAAGGGGCAAAGAAGGAGGCCAGGTGCCCTCAAAAGGGGCAAAAACATTCCACTTACTCAAAATCCTTGCAGCAATGTATTGAATCCTCTTTTCTTCATCATCTCCAAAAGGTCTTTGATATGCTTCCTCATTTCGTCTCAATTCAGCGGGTTAGAAGAACAAATTGGAGCTCAAACATAATATCCCACTGGCATCTGTAGAATCTTCTAATTAATTCATCTTGGTGAGAACCTCAGATACTCATTTAGGTCCATTTTGGCAAGGAGAACATTTAATCATTTCTCAAAGCATTGATTTTCAAATCAATTTCTTTGTCTGTTTCCCGGCGCAGCGTAGCCTCCATGACCTCCTTAGTTTTCTCACATTGCTCATGTAAAGTACTTCAAATTTAATTCGTGTAAGAAATCAATTAGTCATTTATGACCTGCAGTTTTACTTACTGTAGCAACAGACAAAGATACTACCCTGGGCCAAAAAAGGAGAAAAAGTTTCAGAATAGACAGGGAAATATTCTTATTTAATTTATCTTAACTACAGCTTTTTTCCTTTCTTTTTTTATGAAGGAATTTTAAAAAAAAAACCCCTCTGCTCCATTGTTATAAAACATTGTGTTTAGGGATAGACATTTCACTTTTGGAAAAGGCCTTGTGGGTTTCTTTGAGACTTTGATAAGTTTTCTATGTAACCTTCCCCCCTCCCATAGTGAAGAGGGCGTGGTGCAGCTAATCTGAATTAATTGGGCTGCTGAGAAAGAACTGTCATGCTCTCTCCCAAGTGCACACAGAAAGAGAGAGAGAAAGAGAGGGAGGGAGGGAGAGGGAGAGGTGGGGGGAGAGAGATGTGCACTGAGGAGAACTTAAGGTTGCTCACTAAAAGCCAAAACTCTACTCAACAAATTGAAAGTCACCTGAGAAATATCAAATTTAAAATTCAGATTTTGCACTCCTAATTTTCTACACCAATTTATAGGTTCAAAATGACAGGTTACCCAGTTATGACCTTTTCCAGTGTTATTCCCCAATTTATTAAATGTCTACCCTAATATTACCTATGTTCATTTAAAATGGCTCAATGTTCTGCTTCTATTTGGAAGATGGATAGATTGATAGTGACATTAGACATGTCATGTCACCTAAAAGGACTCGCAGACTGCAACATATTTAAACAATTTAGATGTATTTCAGTACCATTCATGGTGATCAGAAGATATTAAGTGTTAAAATAATATTTCAATAAAATATGAAAGAGTTTCTCAGCTAATTTTTGCTCTGAGCAAAGGATAATCCTTTTGGGACATTAGTCTATAATGTCTACCTTTGAAAAAGTTCTATTTTACTGATTAACAGTTTCACTTTTTGAAACAGGTTACAATGTGGAGCCACAAATCTTGGCCAGAATATTTAGGCCTACAATTTGCACTATATGCAGAAACAAATCCATAGCTAGATTCCTTATCAGAGCTGCATGCATAGCAAAACTTGCTATATGTCTGTTCGCAACATTTTGGGGACTGACATTTCTGAACATTGATATGAGTATATGCCACTCAACTTGCAAGTTATGGGAGCATAAATTTGTGTGAACAGATCTGTCTTTTCCAAGAAAAGGAACAACATACCCATTATTAAAATCTATTCCTTGTCACTACTGCCTATTAAATACCCTTGCAGTCATCCCAATTTGTAAAGAGAAATAAAACATACTCCAAAGCAGTGGGCACGTTTGGTCAGCTGTTCTCATTTCTCCATCCCCAGATCCAACAATATGGCTAACTTGCATGGGCCCCACATACACATAGTAATTTCCCATTTCATCATAGTCCCTAGGATCTGATGAAAAAGAGCTAGAGGTACTTTAGCCTAGTACTTAGCTAAGATTAGATTGCCAACCTCCTTCTACGCAGAACTAAAGCTCCTATAAAATGGGTTGGAAATTTATCCATGGCAAGAGCAAAGCTCATTTTAGTAAGAAGAATGTAAAATAACAATTGCTTTTTTTTTTCCACTATAGTTATTCATTTATTTTAGTTTTTATCCTGTGTTTACTATAAATAAATCAAAATGGCAAACATATCAATATTCCTTTCACATCACCATTTCCCACAACAACAATCCTGTGAGGTAGGTTGGGTTGAGAGAGATGAACGGTTAAAAGCTTTCTTGGTTTCTTGATTTTAAGTCTGGTGTCTTGACTACTAGATCAAGTCTATTAGAAGTGTCCAAGGTGCTCCCCACCAATTATTGGCGAAGATAATATAGTTGTTATATAACTGTTAAAACAAAATTATTTTAAAATTGTAAAGATTGTGTTCTATCTTAATAAGGTGGATTCTTTAGACTTTATCACATTGATCACGCAAAGTACTTGGGCATAGATTTTACATAGAGGATTTACAATCTGAAATTCATGCAGATGAAACAAAGGAATAAGAAAGTGGTTTTCCTCCTATTCTTTCATTATACATTAAATTCAAAGAAAACTAGTTCAGTCCAGAGATGGCATTCAGCAGGTTCTGACCAGTTCTGGAGAACCGGTAGCGGAAATTTTGAGTAGTTTGGAAGACTGTCAAATACCACCTCTGACTGGAGATTTTACAGTCTCCTTCCCCTACCACACCCACCAAACCACACCCACAGAACCAGTAGTAAAAAAATTTGAATACCACCTCTGGTTCAGTTCTATAACACCTCCTGAAATGATACAAACATCAAGAGCTCTTCTATACATGTACATTTCTCCACTCTCAAAATGATTGCCCTCATATAAAGAGGATTGAAAACATACTTCTTAAATCAGGGTCAAAAAAGCCCAGATGCTATCCTTCACGACCCAATCAAAGCCATGCCTCCTTTTTAGTCATCATGTATATGCAAAGCATGTAAAAAAGGCGGCAGGACTGCAACTGCACAGTTGCAACAGACATCTTGACTTTCTTAACTCTTCCTGGATTCCCCTGTTTTGGAAGAGGTTAAAATGTATGGAAAAATTGAAAACAATTTCCTACATTTTTATTTCATAATAAATTCTGTTGTATTTATTAACTGTCAACTTTAAATAACTACTGGGGGTGTGTGGGTGTGTGGTAGGGAGGGCATTTTTTTTTATCCATAGATATAAGAAGACAAGTGATGTTTTGTGCCCAAACTTAGTTCCTCATAGTTTATTCCCAGCTCTGAAATGACTGTTTGATGAGCAGCCCTGCCTATATACCCTGTTATAAGGCACACACACCAGTTCTTTCTCACCCACGTGCATGCAGAAAAGGTCTTGACCATATTAGTCTCAAACATGTTGTTGCTCCATCTGACAGGCCCAGTGGCAGTGCTAAGAGCTGTGAGTGGAATAAAAAATAATAGCTAAGTTTTGATTCCCTTTCTTTCTCTCACTGGGATCTCTTTTTAAGATCATTATTCTTCAGTCTCCTTTCTCTTTTAATGAGCTCCTAAAAATATTCTTCACTGAGGCTGTGGGCTAAATGAGTCATTTTCTCTCTCCTTCTGACCAATTGCTGGAAAATCCCGACACATCGAAAATGACATGGCAGGATTCTGACATCTGAATGAGGTATTTGCAGCCTACCCAAGAGGGCACTGAAAGTGGAAAGGAGATGTGTGTTTTAGAAAGGATTCCCTCCTACAATGATGATGATTATTAATGTTGTTGTATTTTTCCAGGCAAAATTAGGAACTTGTTCATTTAAAATCTGGTTTCCAAAACATAACATATTGACTGCTTTAAAGACACAGGGAAAAAAGTCCAGGTTCTCCCTAAAGAATGCTAATTTCTATTTTTATGTTATTATATTATAGAATGCCATCTGCCTTCCTTTTAGGGTCTTCAGATGTAATTCTGAGATTTCAGGCTCATCATAAACCCTTAGCTTCCTCAAGATGATTTCCCAGACAGCTACATTTGCCAAAATGCAAAAAAGCACATTGGGAACTGTGACTCCACCTCTGCTTCAAAATGCATTTTTCCATTGTGTCTATTAACTTGACGATCTTCACCATATCTTAATCAGTAATATAAGCTGGATAGGAGGGAATGAAATTAGGATACTGGTCCTTGGTGCAAAAAAAAAAAAAAGATACATAGGGAAAATATAAATTGCCAGCAATTGTCTAAAATAATGTTGAATGATGTCATGTCTTACTCCTAAACTCAGTTGTCCAGAAAGCCTTGCACCACTGAATTTCTCCCAGCTCTTATGCCTAAAGCATAACAATTAGGTTAGCAATACTTATAAAGCCATTACCTGTTGCTAGAGTACATGCTTTTAATACAGAAACATCCAGATTAAATCCTCTAATAAATGATCTCCATTTATTGATTTAGGTTCCAGGGCTGTGGAATAAGCCACTGTAACCATAACATATATATTGAGTGCTGGTTGTTGTGGTTGCAGTTATTCTCAGTTTGTAATCTATCTCTTTTCCTTTAGGAGAAGTATCCTATATTCCTATGATATATCAGATTTCCCAGCCAAGAGTGCTGCCATTAATTCTGGACTAACTGGGTTACAAGGGTCAGGACTGGGAATTTACAATCTTATTCCATTTTTTACTTTTAGACTTAAATTAATGTTTATACAGCAGGTTCACAACAAGCTTATGAGATTAGGTAAGAGACAGTGACAGTATGTATTTGATCGCGGGAAAAGAGACTCGAGACCAGTGTGACTTTTCAGCTCTTTATTTAGTTGCTTGTATCTGCTCTGGCCGCGGAGCCGTGGCAGCCTCTTTTATAGCAGCTGCTAGTGGCTCGCGGCCAATGATGGCTCTTTGAATCCCCCACCGATCTGGCGGGCCAATCACAGGGTGGTAATGCGAACCAATCAAGATTGTGTTTCTGGACCAATCAGCAAGTAGTATTTCTGGTCCAATCAGAAGAGGGTATTTCAAGTAT
>BHFT01056235.1:0-27238 GCA_004320025.1 Laticauda laticaudata
AAAAAAAAATTGATGTCAAAAGGGAATCACTTACAAACATCAGAGATACATCAGTGTTTTACCTATTTTTTAACTTAGCTGTTATGAGCTGTTCAAATTTTGCTTGTAATTTTCCAACAATTTAGCAAATTGGAGTTGATATGTAATCATCAATGCACATCTCCCTTGTTTATTTGCATGTTTATAAAAGTTTGATATTTAAAGTTCTTTTCAATATCTTGAAATAATCAACAAAAGAAATTTTGTTACATATTTTAACTGTTTAAAGTATATTAAAATCTTTTGGTGATTTGCTGAAGTGTCTCTTTCTATTAGAGTGCAGGTTTCCAAATGAAAACTCCAGCCACAGGAATCATCAGAGAAGCCATAGAGATGGAAAAAAGACCTGAAAGCAGAATTAAGAAGAGATGATTTCCACCAGACTGTCAATCTTTGGAAGCCTGCACTCTCAAAATAGGAAAGATTCCACACCACAAGCCAGGCAAACACCTGGGCACAAACAGACTCTCTGTACCTCCAGCTTCAAAACACATCCCAACCAGGCACCCAGATGAAACCTAGCTTCCTAATAGATAATAGCCGTCCTTTCACACAAAGCCAAGCTGCACTGATAAGCCTCCAACACAGGAACACAGGTGTTGCCAAGCCCAATCAAAGCCACAAAAACAGACAGAAGAAACCAGAAAACACCAATCAAACAAACTCCAAGTGCCATATAAACAGACCAAGACTCCCAACCAATCAGGATGCTAGAAAAAAACATCCTGGCACAGCAGTAGGCTAGACCTCAAAATTTAAAACCAACGGCCTGACCCACTACCAACTCAATATAGAAGCCTTGATGATGCATTATGAAGATTCTGCTAAACGTGCTACAACTTTTAAAGCACTACAAATGACGTGGGATAATACCCGAAGGAAGCTGAACAGCATCCATCCATCTATTCTATCTATCTACTATCTATCTATCTATCTATCTATCTATCTATCTATCTATCTATCTATCTATCTATAAAATATACTCTTATCGCAGCTTTTCAGATATCCCAAAATGTTCTCAAATTGGTTATCTTGCCCAGATTATTGTTAAAATAATCTTAGAGTACTTGTTACATTCTTTAACAAACTGCAATTTCTGCAAAACAAACTCATTTCAACTCCATTTGAAAACCTGAGCTCCAGATTTAGCATGTAAAGTCATTGGTTTATGGTCAGAAAAAGATTCTGGAGGAATATTAGCTTTAGTTATTTTATGAAGCATTTTTTTGTAATCCAGATCATATCAAATCTAGAAGATTTATTTCTCTTCTGAGAAGAAAGTGTAATCTTTTGCCAGTCCATTTTAATCTAGTTATTAAGGATATTATTGGCCTGCAGATGAGATTGATTTCTATGGGACATGTTTCAATTAGAGGGATATGGGATTCTTATTAATAATTTCTGCATAAGTACCCAAGTACTTTTCTCCCTATAAACAAGCACAGAATGAACTGAAGAATTATCAGTGAACTGAACAGTAATGAACTGAATCGAACAGTTCATTCTAAACTGCTCATAATGAAATGAACAGTGTAGAATGAACTGGAGAATAATTAATTTGTAGAATCCCATGAAAAGCACTGAATAATGAGGTTGCAGAACATGTCTATAGCACTTGACTTATTTTAACCCAATTCTTTTTTTTTATTTTTTTTATTGAAAATTAGGTTTTAAATACATTAAACATGGTTATCATTTTGACATATATCACAATCTCTACATTGTTATATGAGCAAAATATCATGAAACAGTATTAACATTTATATACATATATATGCATACGTATGTACAAATATATAGCCATACATATATATTTATGTTGTAAATCTTTGCATCAATTTCTATCTTAGATATTATGTTGCAGTATAATCTCTTCTTAAATTTTATTTCATATTTTTTAGAGTTCCTTTCATATCCTTCCAACGATAATTTTTTCCCCCATATTTTTTAGAATTCCTTTCATATCCTTCCAACAATAATTTTTTCCCCCCATATTTCATAGAATTCTGAAATGTCTCGCTCCTACAGTTCTAACTGGATGGAATATGTGCCTATTTCTTTGAAAAGCTACCCACTGCCATAGCCGAACCTCTAAGCATAATCTTTGAAAAATCTTTCAGGAGCACCTTCTTGCCAAACCTATGGTCACAAGCCACAGTCATCCCTATCTTAGAAAAGGAAGACCCCAGTCTAGTTGAAAATTACAGCAGATACAATCTCTTTATGCTGCATCACCTGTAAGTCATGGAATCAATTATTAACTAATCCATCATCCTCCACTCAGAAACAACCTACTTTCTAATAAACAATTAGTTTTAGGAAAAAACCTATATGTAATCTGCAACTCTTACACTGCAAAAACATATGGATACACAACTCAATCAGGGCAAAGCAATAGATGCAATCTACATAGACTTCTGTAAGCCTTTGATTCAGTGGTACACTGACAATCTACTATTAAAAACTAAAATCTTACCATAACCCTGGACACCTGCATTACTGGATAAAGCATTCCTGTCAACGCAGCAACAAATGGTCAAATTGGAAATGTCCTATCAAATTCTGTATCAATAGTGATGTCTCCAAGACAGTGTTCTAGGACCAACTTTTTTCATACTCTCTACATAAATAACCTCTGTGATCATAATCAAGAGCAAACTGCGTTCTCTTTGCTGATGATGTAAAGCTATTCAACACCACAGAAAATACTGCTACTCTTAAAAAAGAGCTGGACTATGTATCAGAATGGTCAAACAAATGGCAACTTCAAAATCTCAACAAATAAATGCTCTGTCCTACAATATTGGCAAAAAAAATGAAACATAAAATACAAGCTGAATAGTCAAGACGTGTTGATGATACAAACTCTGTCAATGATCTTGGAGTACTCACTCAAATGACCTGATGCCTTTTTGGTGGCTGGAGCCCACTGTAGTGGGCTAGAGTGGGCTAAGCCCACTGTAACTACATACCAAAAAGGCAGTAAGAGTTGTTTAACCTCATCTTACATAGCTTTTTCTCCTGGTAATATTACACTTACTAACTAATCAGCATACAAAAACGTTTGCTAGACCAATACTTGAATGCAGCTTCATCGGTCTGGAACCACATTACGTATCTGATATTAACACAGTTGAGAAAGTCCAAGAAATATTTCACGAGAAGAGTTCTCCACTCCTGGACTCTGTGTGCAGAATACCTTAGTGCACCAGACTTGAAATTCTAGACCTAGAAAACCTAGAACTACATCACCTTCGCCGATCTAAGTGGAGTATATGAATACTTCAGCTTCAATCATAACAATATAAGAGCATACAATAGATACAAACTCATGACTAACTGGCACCAAACTTGATTGCAGGAAATACAACTTCAGCAACAGAGTGGTCAATGTCTGGAATACTAACCTGACTGTGGTTTTTTTCTCAAACCCCCAAAAACTTTAAACCTTAGACTGTCTACTATTGACCTCACCCTTTTCTAAGAGGTCTGTAGGGGTGAATAAGCATACCAACGTGCCTATCATCCCTGTCCTAATTGTTTCTTTTATATAAAAATTTTAATTTTTCTTATTTTGTCCATGTATTCATAACTATGTTTTTTTCTTAATACCTATTATCTTATAAGCAATTGACAAATAAAACTAAATAAAATAAAACTAAATAATAACTATCTGTTCAGTGCACTGAAGATTTTTTATTATTATTACTTCATCATTCGGTATTCCTTAGCTTCCAGGTTTGGGTAATTGATAGTGTTGCAGCTGTGATAACATGAATAATTAGATATATATCTGGTTTTTGAAATTCTCATTTATTATTCCAAGAACATTTCTAGTGTATATTTATTTCTAGGTTTTAACAATTCTTCTAGCCATTGCCATATTTTGTGCCAAAAACCATTGCCCATATTTTGTGTTTCTTGCATTCCCACCAATATGATAATAAGTGCTCATTCTTTCAAACATTTCCAGCATATAGATGATTGAGAGCTATACATTTTGGCTAATCTGGTAGGTGGGGGATGCCATCTGTAGATCATCTCTTGAACAAGTTTTCTTTATAAGATGTGGCTAATGTAAAGCTTTTTATTCTGATCCCAGATTGCTACCATTGATCCAGATTTATATTATGGCTGAAATTTCTTAGCCCAAGTTATTTATTTTTTTATTTATTATTTGATTTCATTTGTCAATTGCTTGTAGATAATAGGTATAAGTAAAAACATAGTAATGAATACATGGATACATATAAGAAAAATAAAAAAATATAAGAAACATAGGACAGGGACGGTAGGTACATTGAGGCGCTTATGCATGCCCCTACAGACCTCTTAGGAAAGGGGTGAGGTCAATAGTAAGACAGTCTAAGATTAAAGTTTTTTGGGGTTTGGGGGAAGAAAACACAGTCAGGTAGAAGTATTCCACACATTGACCATTCTGTTGTGAAGTCGTAATTTCCTGGCCAATCAAGTTTGGTGCAGTTAACCATGAGTTTGTACCTATTGTATGCTCTTATATTATTATGACTGAAGCTGAAGTATTCATTGACAGGTAAGTTTGTTACAATGTATGATTTTTAACCGTACTTAGATCAGACCAAAGGCGGCGTAGTTCTAACTTTTCTAGTCTAGAATTTCAAGTCTGGTGGCATAAGGTATTCTGCAACAAGTAGAGGAGTGGAGAACTCTTCTCGTGAAATATTTTCTGGACTTTCTCAACTGTGTTTAATATAGAATACGTAATGTGGGTTCCAGACTGATGAGCTGTATTCAAAGTATTGGTCTAGCAACGTTTTGTAATGCCTGTAGTTAGTAGTGTAATTACCAAGAGAAAAGCTATGTAAGATGAGGTTAACAACTCTTACTGCCTTTTTTGGCTATGTAGTTATAATGGGCTCTAGCACTTAGATCATTTTGAGATGATATTTCAAGTTTCTTGACAGAGTTTGGAATCATCAACAAGCTCTCGACTAATTCATCTTGTATTTTTATTTTCTGAATCTTTTTGTGCCAATATGTAAGCAGAACATTTATTTGTTGATATTTGAAGTTGCCCATTTGTTTGACCATTCGGATACATAGTCCAGCTCTTTTTGAAGAGTAGCAGTATTTTCTTGTGGTGTTGAATAGCTTTACATCATCAAGCAAAGAGAACACGGTTGTCTTAATATGATCACAGAAATCATTTATGTATAGTATGAAGACGTTGGTCCTAGAACACTGCCTTGGGGCCATTACTATTGACAGGTACAGAATTTGATAGGACATTTCCACTTTTGACCATTTGTTATCTGTTTGACAGGAATGCTTCTGTCCAGTTATGCAGTTGTCCAGAATTATGGTAAGATTTTAGTTTTAATAGTAGTTTGTCGTGTACCACTGAATCAAAGGCTTTATAGAAGTCTATGTACATTGCATCTATTGTTTTGCCCTGATCAAGTTTTGTAGTCCATATGTTTTTGGCAGTGTAAGAGTTTGCAGATTACAGGATAGTTTTTTTCCTGAACCAAATTGTTTTATTAGAGAGTAGGTTGTTTGTCTCTAAGTAGATGATAATGGATTGGTTAATAATTGATTCCAATGACTTTACAGGTGATGCAGCATAAAGATATTGGTCTGTAATTTTCAACTAGACTGGGGTCTGTCTTTTTGAAGTGGGGATGACTAGCTTGTGACCATAGATTTGGCAATGAGCTGGTCCTGAAAGATTTTTCAAAGATTATAACTTAGAGGTTCACCTCAGGCAGTGGATAGCTTTTTAAAGAAGTGGGCACATATTCCATCTGGTCCAATAGATAGAGATGGTTTTAGATTGCATAGTGCTTTTTCAACATTGTCTTCTGTAAAATCGATATTTATTAGATCATTGTAGTGGTCTGTGGTTCGGCTAGGAAATACTGGGCATGATTAATTGCTCTTTACAAATAATGAGTCAAAGAATGTGTTAAAGAGGTTGGCTTTAATGGTGTCGTCATTACAGTTTTTTACCATATAGGTCCTTTCAGGGGTGGGATGGACCTTGAGTCTTTTTATTAATTGTTCACAAAATTGTAGAAAGCGCAGGTGAAATTGGTGCGTAGAAGGTTTTTTCTTCTTGTTAATGTGATAATTGGTGCGTTCAGTCTTTATCTGGTAGCATAAATTTTTGTGTCGGCTTTTGAAGTTGGCAACATGACCAGACATGTTTTTCCCTCCAAAGTGATATCTTTTTGGATTGAAGCTTCCTTATTGTTATGGGTAATCTTTTTTTTCTGGTTTTGGGAGTTGTTATTGGGACATATATGATGACTCTTTTTGACTTTCAAGTAAAAATATGTTGTAATGGTCTTCAAACAGTATTGCATCCAGTGAATAGAAATTGCCAATCAAGGATGAGAAGATCGTTGTCTAAAGATCGTAGTTGGCCTTTTTTGAAGTTTATAATTGGGGATTCTGTCGTGTTTTGTGATGATTTTTTGTGTGGACGTATGTTTGAGACAAAGTCAGTCATGTTGTGGTCACTGTTTGGAAAAGGGTATTTGTATTTGTAAATTGAATTCAAACTATTATAGAAGATGAGAGGCAGTTGTTAAGTCTAGTATTGTTGGTTACTAGTTTGTTCCCAGTCCCAGATTTGTTGCAGCATTGTAGAAGGTTGCATGTATGGGTTCAGTGTTCATTCGTTTAGGGTACAGTTATAATGAGGTAGATTGAAGTCACCAAGAAAGATAAAAGTATGTGGGCAGAATGTTACCCATATTAGTAGGAATTTTAGATGGTTTACATGTTCAATGTCATCATAATCAGGGGCTCTGTAACATAGTAAGAATCAAAATGTGATATTTAAGGACAGTTCACAGACGATGGTCTCAGGAAGAGCAAGCTCCTGGGTAAGTTGGATGTTTTTTAGATGTAAGGACTTTTTATAGAAGATAGCAACACCATCTCCTTTATGGATTTCACGATCTGATCAGTTAACATGATAGTCTCTTATTGAGGTAATGGAATCAGGGAGAGATGCATTGAGCCATGTTTCACAGACAAATATGATATCGAATTTAGCTGTATTTAGTAAAAGGAGAAATTCAAGTATTTTATTCACAAGACTTCTTGCATTGAGTAGCTTGCATTTAAGACCATTTGTAGATTGAATTGAGGTAGTTAGGGGCATGTGTGCCTAGTCTTGGGTGATGGTGGATTGGTTGAAGTAGGGTTGGACATTGGGTTGTGGGTTGTGTGACTTACTTATGATACAATCAGCATGGTGGTCAATGTACAGGTTCTTCTCTCCATTGTCTAGATGTTTTTTGAGTTCTGTGCGGAGTTCAAGGGAATGGGCACATTGCTGTATGGTTAGGTCAGGGCGAAAATGAAGGTTTTTATGGTTGGTGTTAGTTTGGGCAAGTGAATTTATACTATAAATGAATTTACATTTGCTTGATTCATTTTTGCAAATGACCCTGCAGAAGCGTGGGGCAATCTCTGTTTTTGAACTCTGGGCCGATGCTGGAAATGTCAAGGAGAGATGGTTGATGCTTGATAGTCACTGATGATGTTGCAGACAATTGTGATTTCATCATTGTTATTGATGTTCTCTAAACCCAGTAAGGTGATGTTTGGACGCTTCTGTTTGCATTCAACAGCTTTTCTGATGAGATTTGGGATATTGTTATTTGTTGGATTTATGTTTTTTTGTGTATTGGGTTGTGGTTGTTGAATAGTGGTAGATTTGTAGCTATTGGATGTTCGGGTTTTGGTGTTGTGTCTTTTTTTTCAAGGTTATTTAATTTTTCTTTTAAAGTGTCCAGGGATGCTACGATGGTGTCAAGGGATGTTATTCGTGTTTCTATGGTATCAACTCTTTCAAACAAGGGTATATGTTTGTCCAGTTTGGGTTTGCATCATGCATAGAAATATTGAAATGAATGTTTGGATGATTCTAGGAATTGAATCACTTGCTTGGGCAATTCCAAGCAGCCATGATGAGCATAGTTGCCACATAGAGAGCATTTGGTGGAATTTTCATTAACATTTAGAGTTTCATAGCACATAAAGCATGTACAGGAGTCTTGTGGTTCATTGGTGGGGATTTCTTTCTCTTTAGGTTGTGGTTTGGCATTGGACTTTTTACTGGCATGGTAGGTTTGTTGAGACAGTACATTGATTAAATTGCTTAATGAACAATTTTGGGTTTCACCTGCTTTTTATACATCTTATAATCTAATAAATAGTTATACAATTTATTTAATTGTTTCTTCTCTGGTCTAGAAAAAAGATTTATTTTTCTTTGAGAAGAAAGTATAATCTTTTTCCAGTCCATTTTAACCTAGGTATTAACGAAATTATTGGCTTGCAAATGAGATTGATTTCTATGGGATGTGTTTCAATGAGAGAGATGTGGGATTCTTAATAATAATTTCTGCATGATAAGTAGACAAGTACTTTTCTCCCTATAAACAAGCACAGAATGAACTGAAGAATTATCAATGACTTGAACAGTAATGAACTGTTCATTACTGAACAGTTGTGAACTGAACAGTACAGTACTGAACTGAACAGTAATGAACTGAATCGAACAGTTCATTCCATACTGCTCATAATGAAACGAACAGTATAGAATGAACTGGAGAATAATTAATTTGTAGAATCCCATGAAAACCACTGAATAATGAGGTTGCAGAATAATGAGGTTGTAGACAGCTGTTTACAGCTCCTGACTTATTTTAACCACTAACAAAAATTAGTAGCCTGAAAATGAGATTGATATTTGTGTAGTGCTCAACTAGAGCGATGATGGCAAACCTTTTAGGCACCAAATGCTGAAAGCACATACACATACCCAAAATGCAGTGCGCGCAGGTCCCACACATGTGCATGCCCCCATGCATGTGCCCCCCCATGCATACTTCTTGCCCCCCATGAGTGCATGGCAGAGGCCCAAAGAGCAGCTGGCTGGCAGGAGGCATGTGTGCACGTGTGCATAGTAGAGCTGAGCTGGGGTGACAGCGTGCATGACCACAGAAAGGGCTCTCCGTGCTTCCTGTGGCACACATGCCATAGGTTCACCACCATGGAATTAGAGGGATTCAGTTTCAGGGACAGTCCTTTGCCTGTTTATTGGTGTATTTGCTGCAGTTGTATCCTACTTTCTATCTGGGAATTCAGAACCATACATTTTGACTGTCTGGCCTAAGTGAGATCCATTAGTTATTTGCATGCGAGGTTTTCCATTCCATAACGATAAGCAATAAACTTAAGAAATATCTTTGCCAAAGAGTTTATAATGTTTAAGACTGTGTAAATCTCAAATCTAATTGGGATGATTATATAATATTTTAAAATGTTTTTTTATGTTTATTTACAAATAATGTATGAATTATTTTAATTCCAAAGCCATCTCTAATATCTGTTCTTTAAATTACCATGGCAGCTTGGAACAGAGAAATATTAGTTTTAATATATTGATAATGGAAGCATGGGTTTTAGGGAAGTAATTAAAATAATGATGTGCATTATTGTGATCCAAGCATCTAGCCTCCATCCCAAGTTAGTGACCATTGCACAGCTTGTGAATTCCTTGTGGCCATTCATGGGCTGGAAATTTTTGTTAATTTTTTGTCACCATTCAGTTTGACTACTAAAAATGGTCTGAAATGGAATTGCCCTTGAACCAACTCAAAAAATTAATAAATGGTCCATAAAACAGTAGCTTATCAGTGAAGTAGAACAAGAAAAGATTGTACAAACCATGGAAATTCTCACCAAAACAAATTTATTACAAGGAATCAATATTATACTATATAATCTATTATAATCGGTCAAAGGATAGATCTTAATGACCCAATAATAGGTCAGGATAATGCAACAATAAAAATCCAAAGATAACGTTTTCCTATGTGTTTGCAATCTGATTGCTAGTAGTATCAAAGTATATCTCTAAAGTTTCTAAAATCAATGAAACCAGTGATACGAAGAAAAAGGAAATACATGGTGATTTGATCTTTTGTGCAAACTATATTAGTGAAATAACTGCTTATATGGCCACATTGACAGGGTTAATATATTTTTACCAGAAAAATACCAATTTCCTTCCATGTACTATCGTTTTTTATAATTATAGTAGTAAGGAACACTGTGTGCTTGTTGGGTTCATGATGATAGTCACTTCAGCACTGAGCCATGACTCATTCATGAAAAGAAAAAAACAAGATTTATTTGTTTGCAACATCTCTCCACCTGCTACAAAAAGCTATATCTCCTTACTTCACTGACATTTCTCATTTAAACTTTAAATTTATATATATAAATTGCATAGCATGTTTCCATTAATAATGAAAAGAATGAAATAGTATTTTTTAAAAACAATTTTTCACCAAGAAGCATTTGGTACTTTGAGTGAAAATATCTTAAATCTTATGTTTCATTAGTTTTAAAAGAAGACTAAACAGATGGTTCATTCCGTCACTTTTAAGGAAGTGAATAGATTTCGTTTTCTAAGCTTTGTTGGCAAACTAACTGGATTATTGGCTTACAATATTTTACAGTGAAAGAACAAGGGACTAGAAAGTAGAAATTGTTTCCTCAGTATAGTAATTCATGGTTGGGTTCTGAAGATGATAAGTGTCTTCTTTCTTTTTGGGAAAAGAAATTATTATGTTGAAGGCATTCATCAAGACAACTATGAAAAACTTCAAAATAAAGAGTTCTTATTTAATTGTGAAAATAATATTTCTCATAATGCTCAAGCAGATAATAGCTATTTAGTCAATTTTAATACCTAGATCTATTTCAGCCTGATGTTAGACTTGGTTTCAGAATAAAAATTGCCTTGTTACCTTGATCAATTATGCTGTGGGAAAGCCAAAAAAGTGAGACCTTAGACTCTCTCTGTCATTTGGCACAGTATTTATTAAGGGTAAAGTACAGGGTGGGTCAAAGAAGTCAAGACAATGCATGACTACATAATTGAATCAAGAACTCCTTTTTACATCCACATGATGCATTTTTGTTTTTAATTTTTACAGATGATCATGGGAAGTTTCCTACTTTTATTTTTTTCCATAAGAGGCTTTGGATAGTTAAAACTGGCCCATTCTAGGACATATTAATTGGAATGGTCCATTCTAGTAAGATATCCCTAATTGGTTTTATGAGATTTCTATCTCATATTTTACATGTTCTTTGCTATCAACATGAAAAACAAAACAACAACAAAACAAAAACAAAAAGAGATATCCCCAAAGTGCTTTTTAAAAAGGTAACTAAACTTTTTTCTTGAAGACATTTCACTTGTCATACTTCTTTGATTTTGACTGAAGGATGGGGAATGGAATGATTTATATTTCTTGCAGTCATCTGATCATTAGCACTCATTAGCTCTTAGAGTCATTGAGACTACATGGGGGTTTATCTGTGTCTCAGGGTCCCCTGAACTGAAATGCAAATCTGCTGAAAGGACTACGTTGTAAACAGGAGAGAGGTGATGTCATATGCCTCCCCCTCTATGGAGAGAAAGCTGTTCAATTTTAACATCTCTTTTGCTTGTCTTCCAAACCAGTGGTCCTCTCTGTCCCGAATATGAACTTTGTTGTGTTCAAAAGGATAGCCTAATTGCAGATGGACTGCTGAATTTATCCTGCTGGATTTGTTCTCCTATGTTGTACCGTGAATTTATGAAATGATTAATTTGGTTCTCCAATGTACAGATCTGCACATGTCTCGCTGCATTGTACATTATACATCAAATTGCTAATTTTTTTTCTGGGTGTTTTATTCCTGGGGTGGACTAGTTTCTGCCTTAAGATATTCTTGGGTTTAAAGTGTATAAGTATATTGTGCTGGTTGAAAATCTTCCTGAATTTTTCAGATATTCCTGCAATGTATGGAATGACTATGTTGCTTCATTTGTTGTTCTCTTCTTTGTCTATTATAAAAGAACTCCTGATGGGTCTTTTTGGATTTGAGGAAGGTCCAGTTAGGATAGCTACAAATTTGGAGGGTTTCCTTGACATATTTTAGTTCTTTTTCTTTTTCCTCTTTGCTGATGGTACAGTGGGTGGCATAGTGGCTCAGTGGTTAAGGTGCTGGGTTTATCAGACGGAAAGCCAGAAGCCCAGGTTCAAGATCTGAGCACTGTATGATGTGTGAATTCCTGTCCTCACCCCATCTCCTGCCAATCCAGCAGTTTGAAAGCATGCAAATGCAAGTGGATAAATAAGTTCCATTTCAGTGAGAAGGAAAGAGCACTCCATGACATCATGCCATTCACATGACTGCAGAAATGTCTTAGACAGCGCTGACCTCTAAGATAGGAGGCAGGAGATAAGCACTGCCCTCTATAGTTGGCAATGACTAGTGGAGTAAAATCTGCAGGGACTCCTTTACATTTTTTACCTTTGCTGGTAGGCAAACCTTCAGCTCCTTGTTGAGTAGTGGGAATCAAAATGTAAATATTAATTTATGTGTGAAGATTTTCTGTAAGCTTCAATGTTAAGGGTTCTGTCTTCCTGAATGTGTGCTGCATAGTCCAGGAAAACCAGGTTATTTTCCTTCACACCTTCCAGTGTATGCCCGCAGAGTTGATGTGTTTGGTGAAGGCTTCCACTTACTATGTTTTAAAACATACCAGTAAAGACAGCATGTAGTCCAAAAAAATGAACTTTAATCTAGATATGATGATATTTGACTGTCAGTTTCCTGTTTAGAGAAATGGTGCTTGTCTTATTTCAGAAAAGTAGTCTGCATTACTATTGTCCCAAGCTTCATTCTGAAGGGTTATCTTGTAGGGTGTGATGAATGTGATGAAATGATTGATGAATAAAATCAGCAATGGCTCTTTTTTGGTCACCTTTCCTCTATCACTTTCAGGATAGATTTAAAAATGGAGCTTTGGTTTTGACTTACTATAATGTGTAAATTTGTGGTTTCCAAATCATGGTTTGACCTTAATGTTTTGCATGAACCCACCAAATCTAGCATATTCAAAACCTCACAATGAAGTAAACCATAAATTAATACAGTTTGTTTGCGATCCCAATCTCTCCTCTCACATTTCTCCATTTTCTGTTCTTACAGAATTTCAGTTCCTTATTTCTACTTTAAACCATGAAGAATACATGTGCTACATTTTATCTGGCTGACTCTTCCTGCATGGAGAAATCCATTGCTTGATAATGTTTTGAAGGCATTGTTGATTGCCCATGAGATGCCATTACAGGGGCCTGGAAACTATTAGCTCTGAAAGATAGAAATTGAGAAATTCTGTAATAGTTATATTAAGTGCCATTCTTGTTGGGATAAAATTCAAAATAATGGTTTTTCACTCTAAGCATCTTCAATGATTTGAACTGGCTGATTTCAAATATCTTTTGTTCTTTATCTGAAAACCATCTCTGGTCCCCTAGTGAGACAAAAAGAAAAAAGAAAGAAAGGGAGATTTTTCTCTTAATAATTTTTCCTGCTTCCTGGCAGGAAACCTCTCAGACTAAAAGCAGAAATCCAGAGGACAAATAAAGCATTAATAACCTAGCAAAAAAGATAAAAACAGCACAAGACTTTAAATCAGTGGTCGTCAACCAGTGGACTGGGGACCACTGGTGGTCCATGAGAAAATTTTGGTGGTCCACAGAGAAATGTCACCCCCAAAGCAACTCCCAAAGCAATTAATCCAAGCTGTGCAGGAACACAAGGCTGCGCCACCCACATGGCCCTTGGGAACACAAGGCTTGCGTCGCTTGCATTGCGAACAACATGAGATAGTGAGGAGAGGGAGGAAGGGGAGAAGGGGGGAACTTGCCCCACTCAACCCACACACCTGGCCTGGGCACCGGGCTGCTTCCTTCCG
Source organism: Laticauda laticaudata (assembly GCA_004320025.1). Classification (NCBI taxonomy): domain Eukaryota; kingdom Metazoa; phylum Chordata; class Lepidosauria; order Squamata; family Elapidae; genus Laticauda; species Laticauda laticaudata. The sequence continues at coordinate 13,862 of BHFT01056235.1, forward strand.
CATCTTCTTCTGTTTTTGTCTGCACACAAGGAAAACAGCAAAAGTATTTCTTTCTCTCCCCCAAACTTTGCCAGAAATGAGTCTTTGGGACCCTGCAAGGCATCCTGCTCCAAGAGGCTGTGCCAGCATGACAAGTCTCACGAAGACTCATTTCTGGTGGAGTTTGGGGAGAGAAAGAAGCTGCTTTCCTTGCATGAAGCCAAAAGTCTCTCTCTTTCTCTCTCCCCCTGAAAATGGAGCTGGATATGGTATCCTGTGATCCCAAATAAAGAATGATCGATCGGTAGGAAAATGGGGTGAGGAATTTTCTTGCAAACTTTTTTTGGGATTTTCCCAGGGTCTCTGGTACACGGGATTTAAAATTATGAGTTTGATGGTCCCTGAGGTCCAAAAGGTTGGCGACTCCTGCTTTAAATGAACAAAAGTTTTTTTTTAACAGATCTTATGTCAGCGTTCCAAGTAACAAACTCCAATGCAATAAAGTCAGAGACAAGCATTTTCTCAAAATTCCATTTTATTAGAGTTATCATATTGCCACATCTGGGAAAACCTGAATCTGATAGTTCTGGGTTTTCCCTTTCTAATTGAAAATCAAAATCCCATCCCTTGCACCCATCAGTCCATCACATGGTCCAATCACTGGTCATCCCAACTGGAGACCTTCCTCTAATCACTCCTTTTCAGATGCAGGATAACTTGTCCTCGACTCAGAAGAAGAATGTTGTTATGTCTAAACTGCCACTTCTCTGTGGGATTCCCCCCTCCCAAATTCCCAGGCACTAAAATTTGGCAGTGTGGAAGCTTGTAAGTAAAATATGGCTTCCAAAGCTGACATTTTATAGGTTACAGACAATATTTCTTTGCCCCTTTAAATTATTAAAATATTGTAATACTTTTTTAGCAAGAGGTTTTAATATCTGTTTGATTAAAGGTAAGCATTTTTCTTTACTTTAATCACTTCAGGACATTAACCTTAAAATTCTAATAAACATTTTCTTGTAATTTGCTGTTTGGCTCTGTGGTTGTTGTTTTTTTCTTCAGTGATTCTAGACATATATTGATAACATACTATCAGAGCACCTTAAATGTTATTTGGCAGAAAGATGACATATAAATCTTTAAAATAATCTTTACTTTAGGATATGATAAAAATAATGTTCTTGCAGATTTTTAATATGATCCACAGATTTGTTATGTTAGTCTAGTTAACAAACTAATTGGATGAAGTGAGACTTTATTTCTGAGTTAAATGCCTACGTTTGCAGACCTACTTTTATGAAATTTGTTATCATTTGAAAAAATCTACAGTGTCAATGGGGTGGAAAAGAATGTAGCCTATTGACTTGGAAAGATAAAGTAGAGAGAGGCGGGGTTATGGCTTTATAGTCCTTTGTCGTTAGCAATTAGCGTAGCTGCTGATATATATATATATATATATATATATATATATATATAAGATAGATAGATCACCAGTAGTTGCTTCAGCATTTTGCTCTGAGACAGCAAGTTAAAGACTTCACTCCAGTTACTCCAGTGAATAGAACCTCTTACCAGAAACTGCATAGTTGCATTCTGGACTGTATCTTTCGGTAAGTATTTCTTCACTACTACTATCATTTGATTGCAGGAAACAGAAGTTTAAAAAGACTTTCATTATTTAAAAAAGAGACTTTGATTTCAGAACTTTCTGCATTCAGCTGTGTATATTGTTTGAGAGAGGACAGTATTCCTTAATAAATATATTGAGGGTCTGAGCTATAACCCTTTTCAGTAATCTTTTTTTCAAAGTAGTAATTTTACTGATTCTTTGGGTGTTTCATTCACAAACTAAAACTACCCCTGATCATATTGATAGAATTTCCTTGATTTACTGCTTAGTTCTCTGACATTTTTTTTTGTTCTAGATGACATTTCCAGAAGGAGAAGCTGTGTATATTTTATGTGTAGATGCACAAAAAGAAAGCATGTAATAAGGATTTCCAACAGATCCACATAGGTCCAAATATTATGAATGCATTTCTCAACAAAGGGACTGGGGAAGAGAAAGCATTAACAATGATGCTGAAGTCAAATAAATAGAAAATTATATATAAATAGAGAAAATAAAATGTGGTGAGATTGTTGTGCTGCCAAGTGTGGGCTGCTGTATTAGCAGGTCAACAATTCCATGAAAAAGCATAGCATTGTAAATTTTTAAAACTAATGTCTTTTGAAACTTTTGTTTTTTCAGAGGAATCAGCTAGTTAAAATCAAAAAGTAGAGTACTCATTCCCATTCTCATCTTCATCTCATCCAAAACCTCAGTTATTTAATACATGTATTTTTTAGTAGTATTGGTATGGAGTTAACATGAAGTGGTTTTTCAGAACTGTTGGAAATTTTACTATAATGTATGAAAAAGGTTCTGAACCCTTCACATTTGAACAAGATTATGCATATATGGGCTAAGTATATTTGGAATATAGTTTTAACAGCATTGGGATAATGCTTTTCCTGGTTTTTGTCTGTGAAATATATCTTGCACTTCTTTTTCTGTGATCACCAGAAGTTGTGAGCCCAATGAGTTGGGGTCAGTTGTAGGAGGCTTGGCTGTTGTTGGTGCGTTTGACATAGGGGTTGTAGAGATAGGTGGCATATTTCCTTGGATATGCTCCTAAACATCTTACCCTTGGAAATATGAAAAGAGTTCTGGCAGTTTTCAAGAGGATTTAATTCCTGAGGAGTGAAGGAAGTAGGTAATTTTATACCAGAAATATGGCATGTTTTTATTCTTTTAGAGATTTTATATTCAGTTTTATAATCCATCAAAATGTCTTGTAGAATCAGTGATGTAGAAATACTATAATGAAATAATACTATTTTCCATGTATCTTTATTTGATTTCTAGGCTCTGTTGAAAATATATTCTTAATATCTAATATCACAAGAAAAAGAAACAGACTGTTTTCAATATTTAAATTTAACTATCCTCTAAAGCAGGGGTGTCAAAATAATGTCATCATGGCGGCATCACATGACATATCACTTCCCCCCTCTTCGTTAAACTGGGTGAGTGCATGGTCAGCGCATGATGCATCCAGCCTGTGGGCCACAAGTTTGACAGCCCTGCTCTAGGGAAAACTAAAAGCTGATCTTTTGGCCTATCTCTTGGACAATTAGAATGAGCAAATATTTTTAAAACTAGTATGTTAATTTATGTGTAGCAGTGTTTAAAATATTTTGTTGTCTGATCTTTGGTCACAGTAAAGTATGATGATGAACCTATTATTTTTATAGCATTTTGTCACTATATCTCTATTTCATACCATTCCCTAAGTTCACTCAGTAACCTTCAGGAATAATAATAATGATGATGATGATGATGATGTAGTCTTTACTAAAGCCTGAAATATTCTGTTAATGCAAAATGAATAATAAATTTAATATCAGAGTTCCAAGTAAACTCTCAATGTAATTCAGAACTCCAAGACAAACTCCATCAAAGTTAGAATTTATTAGAGAAGTCATGTTGGCACATTTTGGGAAAACCTGAATGAATGAATTCCTGTGTTTTCCCTCTTTACACACTAAAACTCACACCCTGCCCGATTTAGTGATCTTCATGTCATATGGCCCAATCAATCTCCTGTCTCAGTTGCCACCAAACTTTGGTCACTCCCTTCCAGGTGCCAGCGTCTTGTCGTTGATTTCTTGTGAAAGAAGAGAGTTTATGGCTAAACTCCCTTCGCTACTCTCCCGTTCCCACAGCTCGCTCATCTCCCACTGTGGTGGCCCTGAAAATCTGTTTCAAGATGGATCTGGGACTGACAAATAATAAATTTAATATTTGGCCTGAATCAATCTTCACAACCAACTAAAAGATCAATATTGTAAAAACTAAATATTGTTATATGTTAATAATATTAAACAACTCTTTCTGCTTCATTTCTGATAACCAGTTGATACAATTGCATTAATGATATTTTATAATTAACATGCTGATCTTTAAAATTATGTAAATTATGTTTAATTACAAAGCAGAAGTCTGGAGGGGCAAAATAAGTCTTTCCTTCTTTTTAAATATAATTTTATTAAGGATTACAGTATATCAAACATTTTTTAAAAATACAAAAAGCTAATATAAAATTATATTTAAAAACATAAACAAGAAAAAAAATATTTAGAAAATGTGAAACTGCCTGAAAAAGGAAAAAAGAAAATATAAGAAACTTCCCTGTTCATTCCCAACAAGCAGGAGTGTGCTCCTGGGGATTCAGGAGAGCCCTTTGCTAAAATTCTGTTCAGTTCAAGAACCCCCAAATCCCACTCTGGGCTAGCTGCGCCCACCCCACCCCATCCCTCCCAGGAATCCCCATGCGGTGCATTTTGGATGCAGATAAGTACAGGGCACGCACAGAAGTTCAGGGAGTGCAAAAAATGGGCCTTCTGGAAGTTCAGGAAGGCTGGAAATAGCCGTTTCTGGCTTCCAGAGAGTCTCCGGAGCCCAGGGAAGCCATTTTTGCCCTCTTGGAGGCTCGAATAATTTCTCCAGAGCCCAGGGAGGGCAAAAACACTTCCCCCTGCCATGGTGCAGGAAGTCGACTAGGCCACAGCCACCATAGCCATGCTCATTATGGCCACACCCACCCAGCCACTAGGCAGAGAACCCTTTGCTAAAATTTTTGAGGCCCACCCCTGCCAACAAGTATATTGAACATTAATGGTTCATCACTATCTCTTAAAAAGACAGCTAGATTATTCCATATTTTAGTCAATTCTCTTTAAATCCATCTCCAAATCTTCAACTTTCCTTCCTAGTCAGCAAAGATCTAGAACAAATGAACAAAAATACCTAATAACACAAGTATATATTTTCCCTTTGCATTTAGTTTACATTCCCCTTGTACTTTTCTCTATAATTAAACATTGCAGAAATGATTTAAAAACTATTAAGTATTACCAAAAACAATCATTTTATCTACATAGATATCCCTATTTAGATATCAAAAACTAATCTATTAACCATTGGACATTTCCAAAATATCTATCCAGATAACCATTAAACGTTACCAGAAATAAACATTCATTATTTAACCCTAATCAGATTAAGTCATCAGTATGGTTCCAGGTTTCAATACAATTCAAACATGACCATATTTACCTATTCATTTTATTTGTTCAATTTCATATCACATTAACATTATTAATATTAAGTATTAAACTTATCCAATTTCAATTCATATTATAACTTATTTCATTCATTAGAGTATTCTCATGTCTTATTTTTACAATGCTATTTGAAATTCTTATCTCATTTCTATATTTATCTCCCAAATTATCTTTATCTGTCATATTTGCAACTTTATCAATCCTCAGTTTATTAATTCAAAATTGTCCTCTCTGATTCGAATCAGCCACCTTCAATCTACCTTGATACCATCTCCCTAATTACTATATAACACACACACACACACACACACACACACACATACATGTTAAGTTTTCGCGGGTACTTACATGTATGGTATTCAGCTTTGTTCGGGTATTTTCCCATGTCATTATAGTTGTGCTTTTAAAGTTGGAGCAATGTTTCGGCAGAATCTCATCTGCCATCATCATCCGCTCTGACTCTGATGACGAGCAAACCGGAAGAAGTCAATTTTATATCCTTGTCTTCTTCCCCCTAGCCATACTTAAGACTCATAAATAAAATTCTGATATATTTTTTCTTCTAGCATTTTTTCTTCTCTTGAAATTCTTATCATCTTTTAAGTCCAGTTGTATTTTTCATGAAGTCCAACAAATATCTTATATTTCTATTTGAAATCTACAATATCTTTTTCAATTTTGAATAATCATTCAATTACATTTGTTAAAATAGTGTATCCATCTCAGTTGTCTCCAGAATGATTTGTTTGTCTTTTGTGGTAACTTTTGTTTCCAGTAAAAAGTTGAAAAGTTCAAATCCTTCACAGGCTCATAAATCTAATGTTTCCTTTAAAGTAGCCATTTGTGTTCTGGAAATCTAACTTCAAATTTTGTTTTATAATCGATATGTAAACAAGACAACTATTTCAAACAAAAGGCTCTTTCTAACTCATAATTTTAATTTTTTTCTTTTCTTTATGCTTTCAGAGACTTTTAAGCAATATGGAATTCATATGCAGAATATTATGTCTTCATCTGGGCTTCCTCTTGATGGTGAATTTAGTTTATGGCGACAGTGTAGAATTTCGAAATCAGATACTTGATGCTATAGGACGTAATGATCAATATTGCTTAGGCTCAGAATCCAGGCGTCTGATTCGGTTCAGGAAAATGACAGTGCGAACAGTTGATGGTCTCTGGGACTTTATGAAGTACCTACACGATAATCAACACATCCAACAGAACCGTGACGACTATTATATGCTCCTGTATGATTTTCAGAAAATGTATGTTGGCTGTCTTATTTCAATAAGCGCTTCAGTAGGCAAAAGATCTGTACCAGGCAAAAAATCTGGACCATTGGGAAGTAAATCAATTTTATATGCAGACTAAAAATTTTACAAGGTAAAAATAAACTGAATTTTCTCCCTTTCTATTTGGTTTCATATTAACGCTTGGGTCTCTGATGTTAACACTTCAAAATTTTATCTTTTTCTGGGTTATTTTAGTCAATTTTTACTTTACAAATATTGTCACACTACAAGCAATGCAAAGGACCTGTAAGAATATTTTCAGCATATCTGATTAGTACACAAGTAAATAATTCTGCAGGATTCATTTACATAAGAAATTTATTTATATACAATACCAGATTACAGGCCCAGATTACAGAGGACAAAGCAACTCTTAAATATAGTTCAGCAAGTCAAAGCCACATCCTGATGTCTAATTGTCTCTTATGGCCCCATTAAAAAAACCCCAAATACTATGTTTTAGTATCCAAACAGCCCCATTGGCTGATCTCTTGCCACGTCTATTCCAGTTCATGAACTATGTAGACTGACAGACCTCTTTTATTTATTTCCAGATTGAAGATAATGGAGGGAATCTTCCCTCCTTTCCAATTTTTGATAGAACAAATTCTATTGAATTTTAAGCCTCAGGGACTGTAGGATTACAGCCAAATGGAACCATTGCTGATTTCTTTTCTGTATTTCTTTCTTATATTACTGCTGAGCACTTAATACGTTACAGTTTTTTGTTACACCAGTTTGGGAGTTTGGGAATTAAACATTGATTAATGTGTGAACTCTCTCTCTCTCTCTCTGTGTGTGTGTGTGTGTGTGTGTGTGTGTGTGTCTTCCTGGGTTCAGAACTAGCTTGACTATTACAGTGCATTCTATGTAGAGTCGCCCTACTCAGTAGTAGGGCGTACTCTATGTAGAGTACGCCCTACTACTCAGAACTTTAACTTATCCAGAATGCTGTAACACAAGCACTGATGGGCATGTTTTGAAGTGCCCACATAACACTCTGTTCTACACATAGAACTGCTTGCCAGATTGCTTCTGTGAGTGATTCAAACTGCTGGTTATACCTATAAAATGCAGCATAGTAAAGGGCTTGGTTACTTGAAGGACTAACCATCTTCCCTGGTATCTGGCTGACTGACTCAGTCTAGCAGGGTTGACACACTCTGGTTCCTTCAATTAAGGAATGTCATATATTGTAATCCTGAAAGTACATTTTCTCTGTTATAGCCTCTTCCCTTGGAATGAAGTTATTCCAGAGATCTCTGGCTTTAGTGGGAATGACTGAAGCCTTCATTAAACCCAGGCTGTTGTTTTTTTTTTTGTTACTACCTGGTTTTGTCATTTTTATCCTTATTTTGTTTCTGATCATTCCCTACCTCCCCACCCCTTGTTTTAAACAACAGGTAAACTACCCAGAGTTGCTGGGAATCAGGCAGCATACAAGTTTAATAAATAAAGATGGTATTTTTACTCATTGTAATAATTGCTTTCATGGGGATTGAATTTATATTCATTCATAAACATTAATAAATTTGAAAAACTTTGAAAAGGGATTTCAATTTCAATTTTATTTCATATTTTATAATTATGTTAATAATTAAAGCAGATTATAAATCTGAAAATAGGAATGTTTAATTTGCATTTTTATTTGTACCATTAGTTATTACTACTTTAAGAAACAAAGCTGTTCTCTTTACCAGTTATGAACAATTTATGGAATTTTAATATTTCTTACCATTTTCTCTTTTTTCTATGCAGACTCCTTGAATCCTCTTGAATAAAACAAGAGGCAAATTTATAGGAAGCATATGGCAAACTAAAGCCAAAAAGAAAAAGAAAAAAGCTTGCTTTACCACCGATGATTCTGAATACTATTTCTTATCTTTTTCTGATTTGAAAAACATGTTGCATATAATAATTACAAACATGATCTTCTGTTATTTTAGAGTTTCAGTACTTTCATTTGTCAGTTCCAGTGTTTTATAAATGTTGAGTACTTACATTCTCTTGGGAAAAATTGTATCTTTAATATTAGCACATGTTTATAAAATTCTAACTCATTCCTTTTGGAAAAAACTGCTAAATTCAGTGGAAATTCAATATATTTTTATAGATTAATAAATTATAGTGCAACATCAAGAAATATATTTTATAATGTATCTTATGAATGTGTTACATTTCATTATAAGATATATGAGAGGGGAATATGTAAAACCAGTGAAAGCAATCATAATCGATGTGATTTTCTGTGCAATCTATAATGATTAATTTTATAATTCATGTTGATTATCACAAATTAAAATATGCTTTTCTGCAGTGAAGATTGTAACTGTGTCGTTATTCTTAAAAAAAAATTTTTTTTTAAATCTATTGTCTTGTAATAGTATACTTTTGATTTAACATGATCAAGTTTCTTCTGTAGTATCCAGTACTTTTCAATGCACATATGTGGTTGCAATTTGTGACCTTATCATTTGCAATTTGGTGTGGGTTAGAAACAGAGTCAAGTAAAAATAATCTGATAGGATCTACTGTAAAGAAATTCAAAAAGACTAGTTTTTGTTATCTTGTTCAGTTAAATCTTTAATCTTAAAAGACATAAGGGTAATGCTTTGACCCAAGTTAACTTAGTTGCTTTGGCCATGTTGGCCAATTAAACCATACTCTTTTTCATCCTCTTATTTAATTCTGCATGATAAGTGGCATGGAAATTTCCATGGATTGCTAAACAATCTTTGAAGTGAAGTCATTTCCATTGTCTCATCCAATACCCAAACAGGCAGTCCAAATCTGGGAATAGTTTACTTCAATAACACTTTAATCAATCTCCTAGCCTTGTTAGTTCTAATAGGAAAGTCTTCAACTCATACTGAGAAAGTGTCTACAAGTACTAGCAAATACTTAAATTCATGTCAGTGAGGCATCTCAGTATAATCCACTATCCCAAAATCACCAGGAACTTCCAGTCTGTTGTATACCTACAAGAGGGTTTTCTTGGCAAAATTTCAGAACTTATTTGCCACTGCCTCTTCCCTAAGAGAGTAACTTGCCCAAAGTCATGGAACTATTCATAAATAAAATTCATAAAAATTCATAGTAGAATCACAGAAAATTACAATGATCTAATACATATCGATGTCACAGAAGATAATGTTGAAAAAGCACTATGCAATCTAAAAACCATCTTTATCTATTGGACCCAGTAGACTATGTGCCTACTTCCTAAAACAGCTATCAACTGCCATAGCAGAACCTCTAAGCATAATCTTTGAAAAATCTTTCAGGACCAGCTCCTTGGTCAACCTATGGTCACAAGCCATGGTCATCCCCATCTTCAAAAAGGGAGACCCCAGCCTTGTTGAAAATTACAGACTAATCTCCTTATGCTGCAAAATCACCTGCAAAATTATGGAATCAATTATCAACCAATCCATTACCCTCCACTTAGAGACAAACAACCTATTCTCCAAAAAACAATCTGGTTTCAGAAAATAATTATCCTGTGTTCTGCAATTCCTACAAAACTGAAAAAATATATGGACAATACAACTCAATCAGGACAAAGCAATAGATGCAATTTACATAGATTTTTGTAAAGCCTTTGATTCAGTGGTACATGGCAAACTACTTCTAAAACTAAAATCTTACGGCATTTCTGGACACCTGTATGATTGGATAGCTGAATTCCTTTTGACCAGCCAACAAATGGTCAAAACAGGGAATGCTCTATCAAATCCCGTACTTGTTACAGTGGTAGGGGCAGCGTTCTAGGACCAATTCTTTATACTTTCGATAAATGACCTTTGTGGTCCTGTTAAAAGCAACTGCATTCTTTTCATGGATGATGTAAAACTATTCAACATCACTGAAAATGCTGCTACACTTCAAAAAGACCTTGATTATATGTCAGAATGCCCAAACAAGTGGCAACTTCAAATCTCAACAAACAAATGCTCTGTCTTACATACTGGCAAGAAAAATAAAAAAATAAAATACAAGCTGGACAGAATAGACCTTGCAGATGACTCTTGCTCTGTCAAGGACCTTGGAGTTCTCATCTCTGAGAATCTAAGTGCTAGAGCCCACTCTAACAACATTGCCAAAAACGCATTAAAAGTTGTTAACCTAATCCTGTGAGTTTTTCCTCTGGTAATATTGTACTACTAACTAGAGCATACAAAACATTTGCTAGACCAATTCTTGAATACAGCTCATCTGTCTGAATCCACATTGCATATCGGACATTAATACAATCAAGAGAATCCAGAAATATTTCACAAGAAGAGTTCTCCATTCCTCTACTCACAACAGAATACCCTATGCCTCCAGACTTGAAAATTTAGGTTTAGATAACTTAGAACTACGCTACCTTCGGTCTGACCTAAGTGTAGTATATAAAATTATCCATTACAATGTCTACCCGTCAATGACTACTTCAGCTTTAACCTCAACAATATACAAACACACAATAGATAAAAACTCAGAGTAAACAGTGCAAAACTCAATTGCAGGAAATTCAGGACTTCAGCAGCAGAGTGATCAATGCCTGGAATACTCTACCTGACTCTGTGGTTTCTTCCACTAAACCCAAACACTTTAACTTTAGTCTGTCTACTGTTGACGTCACCCCTTTCCTAAGAGGCCTGTGGGCTGCTTGAATAAGTGCACCAATGTGCCTACCATCCCTGCCTTCATGTTCCCCTTTATTCATATTTATTTCATGTATTAATAATCATGTTTAAACTTATATATATATTATCAAATGCATGCTTTACAAAATAAATAAATATAAATAAATAAAAACTAGAACTCAGTGCCTTCCGATTTTTAGCCTTGTAACTGATTCAGTAAGACTCTAGTCTTTTTTAAACACAAGACTCTGTCAGGCCTTTGCCCATTTCTCAAGCATAATAAATTCAGCAACTTGAAATTGCTGCAATCATCAGGAATGAAATACAGATGTTTCAGTTTTCTTTCTTTTGAAAGGCATATATATGAATTATGAATTATGGTTTTTCTGAAAGTCTTTTAAAACTTCTAAAAAATTTCCCTTTTCAGACAATGACTCTCAAATGAAATGCAAAAGAATCCCTTCATATTCCCTACACTACCACTTCCTTACTTTTCTCTAATGACTTCTCCATTCCTGGTGAGAAAGGTATCACTTTTTATATTCACCTTTCCCTGATCAATTGCCATTATGTGACAGCCCGATGTTATCCAGAGGCTGCCATTCTGGGGGCGGCCCAGCCGTGCACATTGCTACGAAGCTCTGTGACTCCCAATCATTATGCTGCTGCAAGGCTACAGGTGTAAATCGCATAGGACTGACAGCTGGAAACAAATTCCTGTTAAGAAGACTAATGGAGCTTGTGCCTGCCAATTGGGGCGTGCTGGGATAATTGGTTGGGGCTTGTTAAGATAATTGGGACAGGGCACATTGGGTATATAAGGGTGGTGGGACGGGCTAGTGATTAGCCCTGACTTTAATCTCTGTTAGCTTTCATTGTCTAGCTGCTGGACAGTTAAGTACCACACACATTCCAGAGGAACATAAATTGATTACATCAATCAAACTTGTTGTTGCTGTTGTTCTTTCTTTTCGGCATGTGACTAAACCTGACAGGAAGTCAAGGCTAAGTACTAGCCCATCCTAGCCCTGCTAGATCCACATACTCATTGGATAGGGTTGATGCCCTGTTGACTCCTTTATCCTAAGGTTCTCCTTGACATTTTCCACAAAAGCCCTTGGATCTGAGGTTGATTATCTGTCTCATGCATGAGGGGTTTTAGCCAAAGTCCTATTTGTAAGTGCCTACAACCACCACCTTACCAAATCGTGAGATCCCACTTATCGAGGCAGGTGAGACCCAGCACTATTTCCTCCTGGACCATTGGGACCACAATGAAACAAATCAGTTCCTTATGTTTCTTATTTCAGTTCCTTATTTCCAAGAGGACATGCTCAGTAATATGGGTAGCCATGTGACCACCCAATAAGGAACTACCCATTTGTTCAAACTGCATGGGATGTGAAAGCCTGTGAATGTTCACCCCTATCCTGGTTGCAGTATCAAGACTCATAAGACAATGAGTGCAACCAGTATCTATCAGTGCCTTGCAGTTGTAGGATTTACAAGTCATCACCTGAACTGGGATCCAGAAGGGTTGGACCACCAGACTCACCATGGAGTCTGTCTCCCCTTCACCTTCACTCTCACTTGTGTTGAGGTCCACGCCAAGGCTGGCTTCACTGGTCTGGATTCAGCAACTGGGTTTGATGGACGTAGCTGTAGCGCGCTCCATACCTTTTCTGGTGGTTTGTTGGGTGCAAATTTATACGTTTGTTGGGTGCAAATTTTTTCATGTATAAATATATGAAACTTTCCAAGTGTGAGTTTCACAAAACTCAATTGCACTATCTAGGATTTCACACCTCATCCACAGGTACAGAAATGGACCCATCAAAGATGCAAGCAGTATAAGATTGGAAGGCCCTGCAGACTCGTAAACAGTTACAAAGCTTCTATGGGTTTGCTAATGTTTGCTGTCAGTTTATTCCATCTTTTGGGAGTGTAGCTCTACCTTTGACTGAACTATTCTGGACCAAACACCTAGTTGGAAAACCATGTTCAGGGCAACCACTACAATGGACAGTGCCATGCCAACAGGCATTTGAGGATTTGAAAGCATTGTTTACTAAGGAACCAGTATTAAAACATCCCAACCCAAACCTCCCATTTATAGGAGAGCAGATGCCAGTGATGTGGCAGTTGGAGAGGTGCTGTTGCAACTGAATGAAGCTGATACCTTTAAAAAAAATTGGTTTTTTTTTTTAACTTTTATTATGTTTTGTCGGAGAAAGGAGGGGGAGAGTGAGAGTAAAGAAACTTTGTAACACTGCCAACTAGAGGCTTGAAAATATCTTAGACAAAGC
>BHFT01056237.1:0-12211 GCA_004320025.1 Laticauda laticaudata
TTGGATATGACTGATTTAGAGAATGGCAAAAATTGGTCTCAAATTATAAAATGATAATTGTCAACAGCATGATAAAGAAAATTTGATATAAGATGTTTAACAGGTTGGCATTTTTCCCGACAGAGAATAGTCAAGAGTTGTTGTCAAATAAATCAAAAAAATGTTGGAAATGTCATCAGATCAACCTCGATCTATTATTACCATATTCTTGGTGGATCTTGTGCGGATACGCTGAAAAATAGTGGAACTAAAATTCCACACGTGCGTGTTGGCAAAAAATTGACAATAAAAACATATAGATTTAAAACCAGAATAATATTGTTTATTGCGGAATATTTACCTGAGAACATATCAGCCAAAGGACTTGGAAATACTTAACTGTAATAATGTATTACCAGTGGCTAGGTTTGTATTTGCTAAAAACTGGAAACAATGAGGAATAATTATCATCTCTAGGAGGAAATTAATTAAGAAAATATTGGAATGTGCTGAAGCATGAGTGAGATTAAATCATTTGAAATTTAGAGAATAATGAGGAAAACAAATTTATGATAATTTGGGGATCTTTTTTTATCAATGGTAGTATGAATATAAATACAGCTAATGTAATATGATGCTTTTAGAAAATAACGCAAATATTGTAAACAAGTATTTCTTTTATATCCTACAAAATAATTTAGGTAATGGATTTGGGATGATAATATGACTTTATATAAATATAATTGAAGTAAATTATGGTTATCCTCATCAAAAATACGAATATGAATAAAATTATAGTCAAATGATTGATTGATAATGATACTAAGGTACTTAATTCTTGATTGATAATATGAGCTTCATATTATCATATGCCATACTCTGCCCCAACTTTTCATATTAACTACCCCAAAGTTCTTAATAAATTATTCTTTTAATAATAACAATTGCCTTTTCCTGTACCTTTCCCCCCTCTACAATATCTTCCATGACATGTAAACTGTAGGCACTGCTACACCAGCATAATTGGCATTTTAAAGAATATCGACCCATTTTGGAGAATCCCTTTTGGATAATTTGGCAATCTCTTTATGTTCTTACTATTCTGAGTAATTTGATGGCCCAAGGTCCATAAGCATCTCTTTTCCCAACACTCCAAAATCCTCCATTCTCTAGCGGATAGAATATGGAATAACATTGCAATATATTTTTGTACAACCTTGCTTGCCTCACATATCCAAATGTACAGGCTGACTATTGAGAAAAATAGGACTCTGGCCAGACTAAATTTATCTCTGATGTCCTGTCAATTACCACAAAAGCAAAACAGCTTGCCTGAACAGCGGACATTTTCCTCTTCCACGAAATCTGCTTCTTGTAAGTTAACTGAAACCTTCCAGATTTCTTCCACAGCTCGTTCCAGTTCCTACCAGCAACATGAAGGTAAACTCATCAACAGGCAGTGAAAAATTGATCTGACTGTAATCTCCAGATAACCATGAAGGAGCAGGGAAGAGCCACAAAAATCTAGCCTCTAATGATCATCCAAATCCAAACAGCTCATATTAGGAAGCCCTAATGGAAGGTGCATATTTACCGATTAACTAAAGTATATTAGTTTTTCTCCCTGCAGCGTATTCCAGAAGCACATTGCTTAATGCCTTAATGGGACCTGTAACCTTGACAAGGTTTTCCAGGCTCTGTTGCAATCTAAAGGCAGATCCCCCTTCCCCCATCCACTCCTTGGCAAAACAGGCTTTTCTTTTTTCTTCTCCACTACTTTGTAGAACCAAAGGAAACTTACCGCTGGATGAAAAGAAGGAAACATCCCATGCTCATAAAGGTGAAAGGAGCCATTGTAGGTTGTAGGTTTCCTAGTTTTGGCCGGGTTCACATCGCATGTAAGAGAAGAAGGGTCTGGAGGCTAAACTGTGTGATAAACAATTGAGAGAATTAGGTAGGTCCAGCCTAAAAAAGAGAAGGATTAGTGGGGAATATGATAACTGTCTTTCAGCACTAGAGGGGCTGTCACAGAGAAGAGGGGTTTGAATAGGTGGTGGGATTCAAATTGTTTTACCACTGGTTTGGTGGGTGTGGCTTGGTGGGCATGCTTTGCATGCTCATGCATGGCTTGCATGCATGCACAGCAAACATGTGTTTTGGCCGTGTGCAGACACTTTCCTACTGACCTTTTCCTACACTCCTGCACTCTCCCTGTGTTTTCAACAGCTGATGTGTGGCAATCCACTGTGCCGCACAATGCAGCTGAGCTTCAAAAGCAGGAAATAAAGGTCAATAGGGAGCCGGGGAGGGCAGGTGGATCCAGGAGCTGATCGTTGGAGTGAACCTGTTCCGTCCGGAAAGAAGCACGGGAGACCGGGTTCCAAACAACAACTCTTTATTTCAAACCACTAGGTAAAGAAACGGAACTTGGCCCAAGCCGCGGCAGCCCTTTATATAGTGGCTAGCCTGCCGGCTTGTGGCCAAATGACAGTTATTTAATCTTTCCCGGCGTTGGCGGCTTTCCGGATTGGTTCCTAGCAAACCAATCCGTAAGTACCTTTTTGGGCAATCAGGATGAAGTACTTGGAACCTACCAAGTTCCATACAGAACATCCCGGTTGAGAATGGCTCTGCCGCTCCCTCCTGGTTTAGCCGGTTGTTTGAACTGACCGGCTGCTACCTTCCAGGAAGGCCTGCTTCGTTGTCCTGCTCCCGGATTTCTTTCTTGGTGTTCATCTAACGGTGAGTGCTCTTTTTGTTTGGTTAGATTTGTCGTTTTGCAGAGTTTGTAGTCTCTGTTATTGGAGATTCGTCTCTCCCTTTTTTTATTATTAGTACTTCCCCCCCTTGGTTGTTTTTTCGTCAGAATTTATTATTTTTGGTTCTGTAGCAGTTTTTCGTCGAGGTTGCGGGAACGAAGCTGGTCTATGTGCCCTTCCATTCCCCCCATCGTCTAGCATTAGTCAGTAGGACGGGGACCTATGACTTGTGTGATGGTAGCTGGCAGCCATAGGGGGTCCCGGTAAGATTCTTGGCAAAGACAGGTCTCCAATTTCGAAGGTACGGTATTTGCTGGAGGAGTCTGGGGCTTGTCCCATGTATAGGTGGGGTGTAACATGTCCAGGTAGGACCGTAGTTTCCTACCCATTAATGTTCAGCCGGGCTTTATTTGTAGTCTACTAGGGGTAATATTTGCAATGTTAGTAAGTTGTTGAGTTTGTCTTGCATGTTCCCCTTGTCATTCTCTCTAGGCCTTCCTTTGTATATCTAACCATGCTTTCGGCCCTGCCATTTGCAGCAGGATGGGTCGGCACGTTAATGCGGACGGACACCCTGGGCAGCCAGGTATTGTTCAAACTGCAAGGCGGTACACTGAGGCCCGTTGTCTGAAACCAGTACATCTGGTAGTTCTGTGCGTTGCAAATAGTTTGTTGAGCTGTTCATGACAGCCTCGGTGGTTGTGGAAGCCATGAGGATGACTTCCACCAGTTCGAGTATGCATCGACAACAATCAAAAGGTGTTCCCTTCGTTGCCCCGTGAAGTCAATGTGCACCCTAGACCACGGGCCCCGGGGAGTTTCCCAGTCTCATATAGGTGCCTGTGGGGAGTAGGCCTTGCTTTCTGACAGGCATGGCATGTTGCAACCAGCATTCTATATCTTTTGTCCAGCCCTGGCACCAGACGTAACTCCGTGCCAGGGCTTTCATCTTGACTATGCCCAGGTGACCTTCATGCAACATGCTAGGATGGTTTCTTGGAGGCTGCTTGGGATTACCACCCTGTCACCCATAAGATGCACCCCTTTTCGATAGGACAGCTCCGCGTCGGTCTGGCATGAAAAGGTTTAAAAGTCTCAGTTTTTTATTTTCCTCTGGCCAACCTTTACCAACCCACTTCAGTATACGCACTGTCCAAAGGGTCCTTGGCTGTGGCTCTCGCGACGTCAGCTGCAGTCAGCGGTAGCTCCAGGCAGGTCTCCAGTTGGAATGTGGAGTAGTTGGAGCAGGATCGTCTTCTGTGACGGGCAATGGGGAACGGCTCAGGGTGTCAGCATGCGAGATGGCTTTACTGGGTCTGTGGAGTAGCGTGTAGGAGTAGGCAGCGAGGAATTCAGACCACCTCGTCATTCTAGGAGACAGAATTTTCGGGGTTGGTTTGTTTCCTACCAGGATTCCAAGGAGAGGCTTGTGGTCGGGTATGATAGAAAAGGGTCTACCGTAATATTTCATGGAATTGTTTGACCCTGGCGACGATTGCCAGGGGCTTCACGATTGCCAGGCCTTTACAGGTTGGCTGTAATTGCATTCCGCTTTGGAGAGCATCTTTGAGTAAAAGGCGACAAGTGCTCTCTTGCCATCTTGAAGCTGGTGACTCTGGACTGTTACCGACCCCAAAGGTGAAGCATCGCAGTGACCGTCAGCGGCAGGGTGTTGCTAAACTGGATAAGAATGTGTCTGACGTTAATAGGGTCCTTAATACCTTGGAAAGCTTTCTTTCCCGGTGGCACCAAGTCCAAACGGTTTTTTTTATCTAGCAGTCGATGTAGGGGTTCTGCATATGTTCACCTTATGGGCAGGAACACCAATTGGTAAAAGTTTATGAGGCCTAGGAACGCCTGTGAGATCGGTTTTGTTTTTGGTCTGGGAGCATCTTTGAAGAGCCTTCACCTTCTTTTCAGTTGGGTGAATGCCATGCTCATCGATTAAATAGCCCAAGAATTCGACCTGGTTAGTGGCCAGTTCACATTTCTCCTTCCTGACTTTTAGGCCTGATTTTCTAAAGCGAGTTAAGACTTCTCTTCGCTCGGTCTCTAGCTGGTTGGCCGTTTTTGCTGAGACCAGTACATCGTCGAAGTATGGGACGACCACCTTTGATTTCCGTTTAGTAGGCGTTCCAATGAGACTTTGGAAAACGCCTGGGGCAACGTTAACAACCGAATTGGAGGCGGTTACATTTGAATGCCCCTCTATGCATTACTATTGTTCTGTGCCTCTCTATTATTGGATCAACGGGTAGGTTGCTGATAAGCTTTGTGCTAGGGTCGAGTTTTGCAAATATTTTCCTCCCCTAGCGAATGCAATAAATTGTGCCTACGGCATTGGTATGCGCTTTGTTGGGAGCGTGTGGTTCAGGGTTGCCCCCGTTATAGTCCCACAGATCTCACTGGACCCATCTGGCTCTTACCGGTGTTACAGTAGGGGTTTTCCCATTCTGTCATGGTCGACTGGTTCATAAACCCCTTGCGCTATCCACTTATTCAGCTGCTTCGTCCTTTTTTGGTTTAAGATCGCAAATGGAATGCCTTTAAGTGAATTGGGGCCTGGCCTTTAAGCGAATGGGGGCTATTTCCGGAGGTAGGCTAAATGAGATTGGGTCCCCTTGTACTTGTGCTAGAGTCCTGTCGAATACATCTTGGACATCCATGGAGTAGGTTCTCCTCCAACTGGTAGTAGCAATGCGGTTGATACCGTCATCCCGATTCAAGAGGCGCGAACCATTCAATTCCTAGCAGGCTAGCGGTCACGGTCAACGATAGTTAGGCAAGACTTCGGTGTTGTTGTTTAAATTCAACTAAAAAATGTCCAAGGCCAATTACAGGGATTCGTTCCCCTGGTGTCTTTTAGCAACAAGTTTTTGATTCTTTAGTTCTTTCTGCTGATGTTGGAATTAGGCACCGGTATGGTATTCCAGGATACCATCGATAAGAATGACCCTGAGTCGACCTCCATCTCACAGGGTCTCCCCTCGATGCTCACCTCTATCCGAACCTCTTTCCGCTTGTCTGCCTGGCATTATCGATGGTGACTGTCTGTGCGTTTCTTCTCTGTCACCCTTCTTTTATTTCAGTTCCATCTGTTGCTGGGCTTGCTGCGTCGTGTTCTTGGGGGGGGGGTGCTGCCGCGTCTTTTTTGGACTATAGATCTTTTTGTTGCCGGCAGACCTTTTTGATGTTCCCCCTTTTATTACAAGCCCGGCATATTGCATCGAGAAAATCTGCATTCAGACCACGAGGTGATTGCTCCGCAGCCCGCCACATTGAAAATTCCCTCCGATCCTTCCTCTTTTTGCACCAATTTTCTATCTGAATAGAGTCTTGATGACATCTTCATCATCGTCTTCGATGTCACTTGGCTGTTCGACGTCCTTGGTGGGTTGTCGCTGTGGCTGTTTCTTTCCTCCCCTCTGCCTTCTTTCCCTCATTTGGGTTGGCAGGTCGGGAACTGCGTTCATTTGTCTCATGGTGGCTGCTGACTTTTTCGCTGCTTTGGCGGGTTGCCTCCAGCAATGGCCTCGCCATGGTTATATTCAGCCTGTGATAAGTTACTCTGAAGGGTAGAGTCTTTCAAGGCCGAGGACTACACGTCTCTCATAGCCTCATCCTGTTTTGAAACTCACATGCTCCCCAATATGACTCAAGGCCGCCACACAAAGTCTGCAATGGTTTTCGTCCTCCTTCTGGTCCCTTTTGAAAATTCATGTCGTTGATGAGATTTGAGACCACTGGTGCATAGCTTGTGTCGGAGCATGGCGGTTCAGGTCGACCAGGTCATCTGCTTGACATCTCTGGGTTTCACCAGCTCCTTCGCATTTTGAATACAGCCAGCCCGCCAGTGTGTAAGGAAGACAGCCCTCTTCCTTTGATCTGAAATTTCTTCCATCTCGTTGCTTTCTAAGAACATAAGAAAGAGATCGATATATGATTCCCAATCCTCTACATCTGGATTGAAGGGTGCGGGCGACGCGTTGTTACCAGCTATCTCTTTCGCTCGGTTCAGATCGCCATGTGCTTCGGTCTCTGCTTCTATGACGATCCCATCCTCATCGCCAGTGTTCCATCCAGAAAGAAGCGTGGGAGACCAGGTTCCAAACAACAACTCTTCATTTCAAACCACTAGGTAAAGAAACAGAACATGGCCCAAGCCACGACATCCCTTTATATAGCGGCTAGCCTGCCAGCTTGTGGCCAATGACAATTATTTAACTCTTCCTGCTGTTTGGCGGCTTTCCGGATTGGTTCCTTGCGAACCAATCTGTAAGTAGCTTTTTCAGCCAATCAGGATGAATTACTTGGAACCTAACAAGTTCCATACAGAACAGAACCAGTTCGCTCCCAGATTATATTTGGAGCTACTGGTTTGGCCAAACCAGGCAGAACTGGTAGAATCCCACCCCTGGATTGACTTATTCTCAAAGCACTTGAGGGCAGGATAAAAATAATGGGGTGGAAGCAAGGGTAGGATTCTACAGGTTCACACCTATTTGCTAAAACTGGTTGTTAACATTCTAAGCAGTTTGGAGAACCAGTTGTTGGAAGAATTTACTGGTCTAATCCTGTAAGGAAGGCAGGAAGGAAACATTCTGGTCTTGCTTACAGAAACTGCCTCTCCGTTAACCCTTATTACATTCTCGGCAGGNACAGAAACTGCCTCTCCGTTAACCCTTATTACATTCTCGGCAGGACTAGACTTCCTGTCTCAGGAACTTCTCTGGAGTTTTTCCCTCCTCCTTTGGTGGTACTTTGCTTGTGTGGAGTGACCATTCAAAGTTACAATGGCACTGAAAAAAGTGACTTACGACCGTTTTTCACACACTTTTCACACTTGCAGCATCCCCACAGTCATGAGAGACCAGGCAAGGAGATGCGTGCCTCGATGTGAGTGATGTAGAGTTGGCCACACCCGGCCAATCACGACCACCAAGCCATGCCCACCAACTAAGCCATGCCCACAGAACCAGTTGTTAAAAAATTTGAATCCCAACCCTGGGTGGAAACTTGCTGAGAGGTCCAACCTAGAAGTAAGGAGAAATTTTCTGACACTGAGAACAACTAATCAGTGGAATAGCTTCCCTCCCAGAATTGGGGGTGCTCCCAGAATTGGAGGTTTTCAAAAATGGATTGGACAACCACTTGATTGGAAAGGTAGGAGGTTCCTGCCAAGAGAACTCCAAGGTTCCCATCCAGCTCTATGATTCTATGTTCTATGATCCAAACTTGAAATGGTTCTATGATTGTTCTATGATTTACTGAATGCGGTTCAGGTGACCATTTTATAATTTTAGTGTAACTTCTTATGAAAGTTAGGTAAATGGTGGGTAAGCACGTATTGTGAATGCATTCAGAAATTTTTGTGCCTTTTTAAATTAGATAAGATGCCCTGAGAGTCAAATCTCAATTTCTGGTCTTCAATGCTAGCTTTAGTCTTAAGGCCATGCAATTTAATACATACATACATACATACATACATACATACATACATACATACACACACATACTAGATAAACAAAGTAATAGGTGAATAAAAATGTCAAATCCAGTCTGAACATCTAGCTGTGTGATGCATCATAATAAAAGTAATAATTAATAATTTAAAAATTAATTAATTAAAAAGAAAACAAGAACAAACAAATAATTGAAAACACAGAATCTGAGGACCACTGAATCGTTTTCTGACAGTAAATTTCTATGAGCATGATCAAGTTACCCATGCAAAAAATCTGACAAATCATCATGATGAAATTAGTCACACAAAAGTTAAATAATACATAATATTGGCACTGTCATGGTACTGCAAGTATGAAAGAGCCGTAAAATTGGAACAGGTGTTCCTAAAACTGAAACACTTTGCACTGCCAGTACCAGACAAATTTCAGCAAAGAGGTATTCTGAAAACTGGGAATGTGCATGGGCCTTCCAAGTGAATATATACTGTATCCGTAGTGATAGAGTAATACATACCAATGTGTCCTCGAAAAATCTGAAGATACTGGAAAATTTGGAAAATTTGTATAATTCTCAAATATTGAAGCTGCAAGGAGGGATATCTGCAAGGGAAACAGAGAGACAATCTACAATCAGAACAGAGATGGAAGGGACCTCAGAGGTCTTCTAGTCCAGCCCTCTGCTCAAGCAGAACGTATACTATTTTAGACACAAGTAGTGCCACACCCATCATGGTGTTATTATGAAAAGTGCATAATTTGTGTCACCAGTATGATGACATCGTGGCATAATTATGGCTGCAACAGGATGCTCATGGCCTCAAACCTCAAAGGGTATTATCGGTAAAGAGCCCATCGGGGCAACGAAGTGATGATGAAGAAAATGTGAGTACACAGTATTTATTCTAGCTTTGGATAGTCTATTACCAGCAAAAATATCTATTACAGACGGATAGACAGATATAAATGGGATGAAACAGGAATAGAATAGAATACCTTTATTGTCATTGCATTCCACGAATACAATGTAATTTGAAAGCTACTCCAGCACAGTGCCCCAAACACCACATCACAATCACACCACAGAATTTTAAAAATAAAAATAA
Source organism: Laticauda laticaudata (assembly GCA_004320025.1). Taxonomy (NCBI): domain Eukaryota; kingdom Metazoa; phylum Chordata; class Lepidosauria; order Squamata; family Elapidae; genus Laticauda; species Laticauda laticaudata. The sequence continues at coordinate 9,307 of BHFT01056237.1, forward strand.
TTATAATAATAATAGGACTAAATCACAAATGCACTGTTTGATTCAAGACAATTACTGCCTTGGAAAAAAACTGTTTCTCAATCTATTAGTCCTCATTTTAAGACACCTATAATGCCTCCCTGATGGTAACAGATCGAAATATGAATGTCCAGGATGAAAATGGTCTGTGGAGATTTTTAGTGTTCTGGAGAGGAGTCTGGTCTTCGCAATCTCTTCCAAAGAAGAAAAAGAGCAACTGATGATTTTTTATGCTGTGCTTATAACTCATAACATACAACGAAACATACAATGAATGGCTGCAGGAACTGGGCTTAGCTAGTCTAGTAAAGAGAAGGACCAGGGGAGACATGGTAGCAGTGTTCCAATATTTGCCACAGAGAGAGGAAGGGGTCAAGCTATTTTTAAAGCACCTGAAGGCCAGACAAGGAATAATGGGTGGAAAGTGAACAAGGAGAGATTTAACCTGGAAATAAGGAGAAACTTTCTGACAGTGAAAACAATCAACCAATGGAACAGCTTGCCCTTGGAAGTTGTGGGAGCGCCATCAGTTGAGACTTTCAAGAAGAGATTGGCTGCCATCAGAAATGATCTCCCGCTTGGGCAGGAGGTTGGACTAGATGACTTTCAAGGTCCCTTCCAACTCTGATTATCTGTTAAATTATCTGGAGCATCTTCTCATCCACTGCAGAGCATCCAGCAAACCACACCGTTACACAGTGTGCCAAAATGCTCTCAAGAATCATAGAAATTGTTTTGTCCAGAAAAACACGAGGTAGACCGGGTTCCAACAGCAAAGTCTTTATTGTAAGCCAGGATGTAGATTAGGAACATTGGCTCAAAGCCGCGCCGATCTTTTTACATTTTCCCGGCGGCTTGCAGCCATACAGTGTTTGATTTGCCCGCTTCCACGGCTGAGGGATTGGTTCAAAAGGGAACCAATTCCCTTTCGTTATAAGCAGCCAATAGAATTATTATTTTGAAGCCGGTTATTTGCACTACAGAACACCCCTCCCTCTGGTTGGTCTCACCGTCGTGACGTGTCTCGTAAGTAGGTGGGGCTTCTTCTGACTCGACTGGATCTGCGCGGTTTCAATTTGTGTTGCCGGGTCTTCGACCGGTTTGGTGGTGCTGCTGTTTCCTCTGTGCTTCTGCCTCTGGAACCGTCTGGAAGGGTGAGGCCCTGCATCAATGCCGCCGCCTGACGTTGCTTGGGCCGCGGCTTCGCCGCTCCTCCCGTTTCCTCCGGGCAGGGTTGAAGCCGGCTTGGCCTGGCCTCCCTTCGGTGAATTCTTCTCGCAACTTTCTCCAAGACAGTGATCCTTCATTTTGCTCTTTTTTGATTAGTTGTTTTTCGGCATTGTTTTTAAAACGGTTCTTTAATTTATTTTTTCGTGTTTCCTCCCCCTCTTTTGGTTTGAACAACTTCCGTCGTTTTTGTTGTTTATTCTTGGTTGTGTTTTATCGTTCCTTTCTAAGTTTCGGGACCCGGAGCTGGTCAATGTCCCGCTTCCACTCCTGCATCGTCTACCCGTTATCGTATGGATTTGGGGGCCTGTTAGGTCTGTGACTTTTGTCCCGGTACCCGGATAATGGTTCCGTAAAATTTTGCATACACCAGATCGCCAATTTTGAAACTCCTGGAATCGTGTAGATGACGTCAGGGGGGTTTCCTGGTGTGAAGTTTGGATTGTAGCCGATCTAGCTGCGATCTGAGTTTTTCTCTCATCAGTAGTTCTGAGGGGTTTGTTGGTTGTGGTACTTGGTGTTATATTGTTGCGGGTGAGTAGCCTGTTTATTTGCTTTGGACGTCCCAGTGTCCCATCTTTCCAAACCCTCCTTGGTAAACCTGACCATTCTTTCAGCCTACCGTTTGCCGCCGTGGGCCGGCGCTGTGAGGGCATGTCTTATACCAGGGAGGCTATATTGTTCGAATAGTAAGGCTGGTCACTTGCAGTCGCCGTATCGACACTAGTACGTCTGGTAGCCATGGGTTGCAAAAAGTTTGTCTAGTTCCCTTATTACCATTTCTGTTGTCGTTGATGGCATATTTTACCTCTAGCCAATTGGAGTATGCGTCCACGACAATCAGAAACGTGTGGTCCCTTGGTGGGGCCCGCGAATCGATATGGATCCGCGACCAGGGGCCCTTGGATTTCCCAGTCCCTTATAGGTGCTTTTGGAGGAGATGGTCTGGCTTCTCTGGCATTTGGTTGCACGAGGTGAACCAATACTTCATGTTCCTTGTCATGCCCGGCCACCAGACATAGCTCCTTGCAAGGCTTTTCCATTTTAAACAATTCCCGGGTGTCCCTCATGCAGCATGCTCAAACTTTGTTTTGCAGTTTGTTTTGGGAATAACTACCGCTCACCCACAGTTAGACATCCCTTCTCTAAGTAGAGAGTTCGGTTTTGTCTGGTCGGAACGGGTTTAAAAGTCTCGGTTTTTTGATTTTTCCGCCAGCCTCTACCTACCAGTTTAAGTTTCGGGCGGTCCAGTGGTCTTTTGCCGTGGCTCTGGCGACATCATTCGCGGATATGGGTAGAATCGGGCAGGTCTCTATCTGGTTAAGGCAGTCATCGTTGGGTGCGGGTCTTCTTCCGTTGCTGGCAATGGTCTCTGCCTCAAGCGTCCGGCATGGGAAATTTGTTTCCCCGGCGGTGTATTAGGTGTATGAGTAGGCTGCTAGGAACTCCGACCCACCTATGTCATTCTTGGGGACAGGAGTTTGGGTGTGGGCTTGTTTCCCGCCAAAATTCCAGTAAGCGGTTTGGTGGTTGTGACAATTTGAAAAAACCGCCCGACAGGTATTCATGAAAAACCTTTACCCCAGCGACAATTTGCTAATGGCCTCTCTGTCCAGTTGGCTGTAGTTCCGCTCGCTTTTGACACGAGTTTTGAGGTAGT
>BHFT01056240.1:0-25480 GCA_004320025.1 Laticauda laticaudata
GGTGACCAAGAGAGAGATAAGGGCAATGGGGACTGGAGCCTGGGGAATCGGAGGCAAGGGCGAAACGCATGATAGACAGATAAGTGTGTGAAGGCCCCAACAGAGCTTCACGTGAAGGGAAGAAAGCAGCGGCAACCTCCTGAGACACGTGGTGCAAATGCCCAGCTGGAGCAGTGGAAGTGGCAGACAGGATGATTCGATGATTAATGGATGCTTCCTTCAGCCTGTCTCATCAACTGATGAAGATTGAGCCATGTATGTTGGGGGGCTACAATGAACAGGGCATTTAATAAAGTATTGTGTTTATGTTGACATGTGTGGTGATTATTAATTATTATTGTAATAAAGGGCCAATAGGTGTGACTGGGAGGGTGGACCATACAGTCCACTAGCTTGCACTGGAGGTTTATCTTTCAAGCTATTACCCCATCCAAAGGTTTCTGCCATCCAGCAGGTATCCTGCCAATCCCACAGGTAATCTGCCCATTGCCCAAGCTATTACCATTCCCAACAGCTATTACCCATACCAAGTATTACCATGCCCAAGCCATAAGGTATCCTGCCCATCCCACTGCTAATCCTTACCCATCCACAAGAGCAAAGGTTAAACATTTTCTAGAAGTTTCACCCAAGACTTTATGACAAAATAAATGAAGCAAGTGGTGGTGAAGCAAAGATATCTTATTAATAAAGCTGTAAAAGAAAAATGACCCAAGTCAGTGGTCCAAAGCAAAAAAAGTCAACAGGTTAGCCACCTCAGTCTCTGGCACTCTTCTTGTCACTCTGGCGATGCTGGAGTGCTGGTCTGAAGCGCACTGGGGGTGCTTGACCTGAGAGGACAACAAGGGGACGGTGTGTTGAAGGAAGCTCTCAGACAGCTGGCTCAGCCCCGTGATGTTGAGAGCCCTTCCTCCATGACATGGGGTGTCAGCCAAATTCCGATGACAGATGTCTGAGGCCGGGCTTGGCTATGGGGTGGAGGAAGGAGCAGTGAGTGGGGCTGTCTGTTGCAGCTGGTGAGGACTGGAGTCGGTGGCATTGTGGCGTCAGTGGGCATCGGTGGCGGTGGGTGCCATCTGTGGCTGGCTGCCATTGTGGGAGCATCAGTGGCCGAGTAATGCTCAGTGGGTGGCATCCGATGTACTGTGCTGGACTGGGAAGGGCTGCCTGTGCTGACGGACCTCTCTGGTAGCCGTAGCCTTGGGTAAAGGAGGCCTGTGGAAAGCTTGGAAAGGGCAGTGGACATCACCATGGGTGGGGAGCAGGCCTGGATGGGTGGGAGGCAGGTTCATCTTGGTCTGGAGGGTTGTGAAGAAGATATGGTGATCCTGTCCTTCACACCTGGTAACTGGGGTTTCGACATGTTCATGAGGGTCTGGTTGACGTAGGTGAGGAAGGGCTTGAGGTTGGAGGATGGGGGTCGGTGTGGTACAGCTGAGAGAGGAGATCTATGGCTGTCTCTTGATGGTGTATCTTATCTCCAGAGGAGCAGTGTGGCTCTGCCCCTCCGGTCTGCCTCTCTGCATTTCTGTGGAGGTGGAGCTGGGGGGCGATGCGGGTTGGGCTGTTGTGGAAGTGCCTCTTCCTTGCTCCGCACGGCAATCAGAGGGTCTCCACCGCGCTCCGCAGGGGTAGTAGCAGTGTCGGGCGGGGTCTCGTCATCGGCCCGCTCCACAGATACCTGCTGGACACCGGAGCTGACACTTTGCAGAAGAGGACTGCCTCTCAGCAGCTGCCTGAGAGAGAGGGTTGTGAGAGGGGCTGTCCTTCGGTGGGATCTCACCCTCACAAGAAGCTGCACTTTGGCATCACGTAGTCTCACCGGTCCGCTCAGTTTGTATGGCGGCCTGGGCTATCTTTCTTGGAGGTTGAGCTTCCCTGTACCAGGGATGTGGCATGTGGCTTCATGATCACGCGAGAAGTGTAGACGAGGCTCTCCGCCTTTTATCTCTCGCAACAGCCTGCATTCCTCTTGGTGTCTCGATAGAGCCTGTGTCCTTCCAGAAAGATATTCATTCTCCTCAGCCACTCCAGCCCCTCCTCCTCATGTTCCTCTTCGATTGTGTATTGCCTCCTCGTCCGTTCATTCTTCTTTTCTCCCTTTGGCAGGGCCATTGGGCCTCATCAGAAGTGGCTTCGAGGTTGTAGGGGCTGCTCCTCCACACCACATTAGCAGCAGCATGCAGCAACAACAGTAGGGACAAAAGCAGGACAGGGCAGGACCCTAGCACAGCAGCACCAGAGCAGCACTAGCAGCGGCAGCACAGCAGCACGCGAAGGAGTCCAGGACCAGAAGCACCAGCAAGGACCAGCAGACCTCAGGAGGCACCAGCAGGACCGAGGAGCACGCAGGACCAGGAGCCCCAGCTGGAACCAGAGGACCAGGAGCAGTGCAGCTAGAGTAAGCACAAGCAGAAGCACTCAGCACCTAGCATCAGGAGCAGTGCCAGAGAGTAAGCAACGCAGCAGAAGCACAGCACCAGGAAGCAGTGCCCAGTAGAGTAAGCATCAGTAGAGCACCAGCACCAGGAGCAGTGCCTAGCAGAATAAGCACGCAAGCAGAAAGCACCACACTAGCAGCAGCATCAGCAAAGCACACTCCAGAAGTGCAGCATCAGCAGAAGCCCCAGCACCAGAAGAGGCGAGCCGACAAGGGCAGCAGAAGCCCGCAGAAGCAGATCAGGGCGCAGGGGGTGGGAGGGTGTCGCTGTCCTACCTGTGCCTATGGTGTGTGTGGCAGATGGAGAGGCTTCCTGTTTTTCCCCATAGGTTGTTTGGGTTGCTGGCTGGCTGGCAAGCTGTGTCAAAGAAGCAGTCTTTTCCTCTGAAAGGTGACTGCTTGCGAGCTGCTTTCCCTTTATATCCGCGGGGCTGACCGGCACATGCATCCTCGCCCGCATGCGCAGTGAATGCTAGGATCCGCTTAGGCATGCTAGGCTTCCGCTAGGCTTCCGCTCTGGCATTCACTTATCCATGCAATCCACTCCTCATGGCTCTTTCCGTCCGCGTCCGCTTTGCTGTGCTCCCCGGAAGCTTGCGGATGTGCCATCCGCTTCCATCGTGCTAGGCTTCCGTGGAGGCAAACTCCGTTTCCATCCGCTACGTCTCCCCCGTTCCATTCCTTTCCGTGTTGTCGCTCTGGTCTATGGCAAATTCGGGGCACTTTTGAGAGCGGATAACAACGGATGGAACATTTTGCTCGTCCGCTGTGTCCTTTTTACAAACTTTTTGCATCCGTCGACCAGTGTGACAAGGCCTTTACAGAATTCAGAGGGTTTCAACTGTTACCCTACATTTCTGTATAAACTGCTCTGAGATTTATAAACAGATACTTTAAAGAATGTATATTTGAAGTATTTTCTGCCAGCCAAAGGTAGGAAATTTTACAAAGAGATATGGGAGCATATCTTTTGCAATCATATGCCTGATATATCTGAACAAACAATACTGTGGTAGCCTGTTCAAGACTATGAATTGTAAACACACTGCAAACATAACAAAAATGCCTGGCCCATTTCCCCAGATGTCTCTTCAGAAACATGTATTGATATCCTATTCAATATTTCTCAAACTATAAGCAGACCTCAGTTATTTACATTTAGGAGGTAGGAAATGCTGAATAGAATAACCTACATTTCTTATATTAAGCACTATCGAGAGCCCTTGGGCCAAAACAACTACATGTAGCCCCAACAACTTGCCACCTTTGCTTGTACATGGCCCTGTGAAAGACAACAGATTTGTCAATCATGTTACTGATGGGGAACAGTTTTAAACCATGAAATTGTGATGCTGACAACAAAGTTAAACGGGTCACAGAGACAGAATGCCTAGGCACATCTTCAAAAATATATAGTTTGTTCAAGGCATAAAATATTACCTGAATAATCAAATGGAAAGTAACAATTTCTTACATTCTTTTTTTTACATTACCATATTACCCACAATATCCAAAATAAATATTTTCATCCCTGAATAGACATAATCCTGTTATACTGGCTCAACTGTTTGTTTGTTGCAAAACTATAGTGAAAAAGTAATTGCGAAAAATATTTCCCAGGTTTTTAGGTCAAGTTGAATGAAATCTTCTTTTGGTTGTCTAATTATTCTGTTTGATCACCATTTTATATTTTATATTATTCTTTTAATACTATATAATTATTTTTCTGTTTGCTTCTGTTGCATGCTTCCCAGATTCACACTAAGTTGAGCAGCCCTATAAATCCAAGGGCTTCAGTTTATTCAGTATATTCCGAAAGTAGAACAATGGATGACAGCAAAGGCAGAATTCCATAATATACAATCTTTTACTGAATACTATGGTCCACTATCTTATTCAAAACATTCTGAAATTAACAAGACTTACTGGATTCAGCAATTTAATAAGGCAAAATATGGGCTGCAGGAAAAGGAAATGTACCGATTTCACATAGAAGCTAAGGGTACTCTTCTTCCATACAGTGACCTCCATGTCAAAGATTCACAAAAATCAAGGTTAGCTGACAATCATGACATATTTCACAGAATCATTACTGAATCATTGTTAAAACTATAAATATGGCTTTGAATATAGGGACTCCTATGTATCAAATAGTTAATCAACTAAAAAGTAATACAAATACATGTATTCCCAACCCAGATCTAAAAGAGTAAACTGCCTCATGTGTTTAAAACTTACATTATCACCATTACATACAAGAAAATCACTTTTTAATGTTTCTTAAAAAGACTGCAACAATGGAGACACTGTAAATGACAAAAAATGTTACTAAACTTACTTCTTCTTGACAATGACCCAATCTTCTCTGTAGACTTGGACAGCATCTCTTACCCGGGCATCTTGTTTCCTAAAGAAGAAATATGTCTAAAAATACTTCGTAAAAACAACAAGCAGGTTTAATGTCAGACTGCATCTTCATTTCAAGCTTGCTGCCAGCTGCCATGGAAATGTTGGGTAGGGGACCACTGTGTATTTGGGAAGGAGAATGCAGGAAATGAAAATGAAATTTCTGAGAAGCAATGAGGAGGTCTGGTCTCAGGGAGGCCAGCCTGGACTGCTTAACATTTTCAAGCCCAACTATCTTGGCTTCAGGATGCACAAAGGAGGAATTGTGTACTTGGCCAGGAACTTTCTCAAAATAAAGGACTCTCTAAAGGCAGCCCTTTAGAGAGTCCTTTATTTCCCTCAAGAAATGTTCAACAAACAGCCCTGCAATTACCAGTAAGACTCCACTCCACAGTACTCTGAAGGCAGCCACCCTCAGTCCCTTAAACAACAGCCCATATATTACCAGGAAAATCCACAAGGCAAAGTCCAGGCATAACAAAAATGCAGGGGTGGGATTCTATCAGTTCGTACCTATTTGCTAGAACCGGATGTCAACATTCTGAACAGTTTGGAGAACCGGTTGTTAGAAGAAATTACTGCCCTAATCCTGTAAGGAAGGCAGGGAGGAAACATTCTGGTGTTGCTTACAGAAACTGCCTCTCCGTTAACCCTTATTACGTTCTTGGCAGGACTAGCTGCTAAAAAATTTGAATCGCACCTCTGCACAAATGGCACTCCTCAGGGAAAAGACAAGGTACAAGCAAAGGCACTTCTGCAGGTAAAATAAAGTAAAGGACAAAAGCAGTCCACAAGGCAAATAGCAGTCCTCAAAGCAAGGAAAAAGGCACAAGTCAAAGTTGAGGGAGTGTAATCCAAAACAAAAAATTGTTCCTGGCAAAGACTGACTCCCCATAGCTTCTCTTAAAATCAGTCCACTCCAGGTGTTCCTTGTGAGTGGACTGTGAATGGGAGAGTCCTTAGATCCAGTAGGAGAGATAGCTGTTCCTCATCAGAGGTGATCTGTTGCTGTCAGTACCACTGCCTATCATCAGCTGATCCTCCCTTGAGTTTGTGAAGGCAGGCAGCTCTCTGTCCAGTTGACCACCTCTCCCAATGCCTGAGAGACCTGGGACAGCATTGTTGGGACACCTGGCCTCTCCACACACGCCAAGAGAGATGTGCCATCTCCGTCGGATGCTCCCGATTCCAACTCCTCCTCCAAACTGGGCTCCAAGGGGGCATGATAATTAGTAGAACAGATTTAGACAGGTGAGAAAGCAGAAAGCTCATGCTGAATTTAACTAGATATAGGTGAGCACTAATTTCTAAACATTATTGCCATTTCTACATGGCATTTTAAAAAGAGTTATTTTCAATTTTAAATGCATCTCCTCAGCATCACTGAACGAAATATTTCTGCATGTTAAAAGCCAGGCAGAAATATGGTTGAATTTTGAATACATTTGGATGCACTGATCTTAACACTAATGATTTCAATCTAAGTAATAATTTCTGACATTGTCTTTAGCATTGTCCCAAAGGATGCTTTTTTCAAACAGCAGCAGGAATTTCTTTATTTTTCTTGAAGACATTTCACTTCTCAGCCAAAAAGGATCTTCAGTTCTAACTAACTGGTGAAAAATGGAAAGGATTTATAGTCTTGCAGTCAGACAGTCATTAACACTCTGAGAGGTCCTTGGAACCACCTGGGTCTTCAGAGTCACCTGAACGAGTGTGGAACCATCTTGGGCAGAGGTGGGCAATTAATTTTCCCCAAGTGACCACATGAGAAACTAGGACTGTTGTCAAGGGCAGCCATCACTGACCTTAAAAATCTCCATAGACATCTATAGCATCCTACACTGTGGAATATTTTAACCTAATGTTCCCATACACATCATGTGAACTACTGTCTCTTATTTCAAATCTGCTAAACCAGAATTAAAAAATAGAATTTTAAACTTTTATTTTTAACCTGCACATTATGTGGTTCAGTGAAGCCATAACTGATTATTTTCCTTGACTTTATTATCCAAATGCATTATATACACAGTGTAATAATTTAAGATTACTTCTGTTCCCATTTATTTGGCATTCTATGCCTCATTTTTATGCTTCCAGTTGAAACTCATTACAAAATCCAGCTATAATTTTTGACTTCTTCCAAAATAATTTGGGAATTATGTTAAGGGTTATTTTACATCTCATTCTACCCCCTCCTCCTATGTATTTTGCTTCAAAAATAAATATTTTCCTCCCCTGATGACATGTTTTGCAAGTTGAGTAAGAGAAAATAATACAGTCGGCCAAGTTCTTGGATGCTGATGATCGTTCTAGAAAATTCTTGCAACTCAATATCCAGAAATACACCAAATATATCTCAGGCATATTTTCTATCTTTATGTTATTCTCATGTGAAAAGACAGATAACAAAATAATAACCATGGGTCATTCTCGGAAAAGTCTAAATACATCATCTTGTAATACTCAGTAGTAACACATCTGGTAGTTGTATTCTTCATACTTACACAATCCAAAAGGCCTCAAACAGCATACAATTGCCACTCAGGGATATTTTGTAATTAACTACTAATTTCCTCTTTAAAGCCCATTTTCATTTTAACATGTTTTTGTGCTCAACAGCACAAAATTAAAAAGTTTTAGTTCAGAAAATGCAAGCATCCTGTCAAATTCCCTGTGCTGGTAATGCTTGTAGCCTTGTATCTTGTGGGGTAAAAGGAGTGAGGAACTGTATGATAGAACTATTTCAGTAATTATCCATCATACCACTTACCCATCCTCAGGGACACCAGGTTCTAGGGTCCGACAATCCCGGGGTTCATGGGACACGTCCAGGTCATCTTCAGGAAACTCAATCAGGTCACTAAGTGGGCCTGGCTCAGCATCTGGCAAATGAGTGCTAAGGTATTTCTCAAAGTCAATTGGCTCTACCACTTCTGTCAGAGGTAACTGAAGGACAGGGTAACAAGAAAAGAAAGAAAACAGAGAAACAAGTAAAAAGGAACACAAGATGCAGCTGATTCATTTAAATTACCTGAAGGTCCTGAATCACTCCTATGCCATACTTGTTGTGATGAGGATAAGATGAATCCTTGATCGTTTTTCTCCTATTTAGAATTTTTCAATGTCATAGTCCTCCACTTACAACCACAATTGGGCCAAGAATCTCAATGATTGAGCATAGATAAAGACTTACTTCCTCCATAGCCAGACACTGACTTTTGTCCCTTAAATAACTTATCTTTTGTTAAGGAAACTAATAAACTCTATCCAACTATAATTTTCTCAACCTTTCCCTTTCTCTCAACTCATTCATTTCCTCCTTCATGTGCTTGCTTTCATAATTTGATTCTCATTCATTTTCCAGATAAGATCAGACTATTTCAACATACAGTAGTTTAATATTTTCTCCACTTTCATTCTGCACACATTTCTTTACTTTTTCTCTTCTTAAGTACCCAAATGAAAGCTGACTCAGTGACTTTGTCTGAGCAACTCTTTATCAGCTAAACAACCTCACAAGGTGGTTGTTATTGTGGGAAAAAAGAGGTGGGACAATTTTGTATGCTGTCTTGAGTTGTACAAAATAAAGATGGAGTGTAAATCCTCTTCCCCTCCCCCTCTTCAGCTGAAATAACCATCCCTCAAATGTCATTTTTGGCCATATACATGTATATCATACAATTATTTCCTTTCTTTTCCTTTTCACACAGTTACCTTGTTATTTGATATTCAAATGCATATTCCTCAATACACCGTACAAGGTATCATTTTGATTCTTAGCAACACAAAATAATAATCATTTTATTATAATATAACAATAATCATTTTATTTTGCACACATTGTCTCACATTTAAATATCTTAGATCTGTGTGTTTTGATCTTGTCTTTACAGTGATATTGGAACCCATCTGTACTGCTGATTGGTTGTCTTCATAAACAACAATAGAACCTGTTACATCAATTTCTATGTCAATCAATAGTTGCTTATAACAAACTAAATTTGCACATAATAGAAATAAACATAAGAATTCAGCCTCCATTGTTGATAAACTTAGATGTTTCTGTCGAAAAGACTTCCATCCAATCAGGACCCTTCCTAATAATACCAGAGTACCTGATGTAGATTTACGTTTAGGAACATCTGTAGCGAAACTTGCATCGGCATATGCAGTTAAACCTCCTTAGGCTCCAAATATAATGCATAATGCATTGTTTGTTTCAGATATCTTAACACATGTTTAGCAGCTTGTCAGTTCCTTTCAGGTGGCTCAACATTAAATCTTGCTAATTGGTTAACATTGTGTGCTATATCTGGCCTTGCCCAATTACTGAGATAAAATAAACTACCATTCAGGACTGATAAATATCTTTATCAAAAACAGTACTTTGAAAATCACTGCAGCTAAACTCCTGGCTCATCGGTGTTTTAGCCGGCTTACAAAGTTCCATTTTAAAAGTTTTTAGTAACTGGTTAAATTTATCTGCCTGTGAGATTTTGTAGCCTCCCCTAGTTTTATCTATCTTTCAACCAAGATATTGTTTAATTTCACCTGTTTTATCTTAAATTTCTTTTCGAACAGTGAAATTATTTCAGAAGCTTTTTGCTCAGTTTTGGTTATGAATGCTATTCCATCAGTAAACAATAACAACAATGAAACTACACCATCACTTTCCTTTTTAAATAAATTAGCAATTCCTAACAGGAGGCATAAAAATTGCCTATCTCCCTACTAAATTCCTTTCTGCCAACCCTCTAAATGTTTATGGACAAATAATGTTTAAATAACTTCAACGGAAGTGCCCACATTGAAAGCCTCTAAGGCAGTGGTCGCCAACCAGTGGGCTGGGGATCACTGGTGTCCATGAGAAAATTTTGGTAGCCTGCAAAGAAATGTCACCCCCAAAGCACCCCCCAAAGCAATTAATCCAGGCTGCACGGGAACATAAGGCTGTGCCACCCACATGGCCTGCGGAAACACAAGACTTGCATTGCGAACAACATGAGGTAGTGAGGGGAAGGGAAAAGGGTGGAGGGGGAGACTTGCCCCACTCACCCCATGTGCCTCACCTGGCCACCAGTTTGCTTCTTTCCACTTCTTTCTTCTTCTGCTTTTGGCTGCACGCAAGGAAAGCAGCAGAAGTCTTTCTCTCCCCAAAAACTGTGCCAGGAATGAGTCTTTGGAACCCTGCAAGGCCTCCTGCTCCAAGAGGCTGCGCCGGTGAAGACTCACTTCTGGAAGAGTTTGGGGGAGAGAAAGATAGTCTACTGCTGCTTCTGCTGCCTTCCTTGCATGAAGACAAAATTTCTCTCTCTCTCTCTCCCTGAGAATGGAGCTGAAAAGCAGGTTAGGAATGTGGCTGCCTTGGAGGGGGTGGGGATGTTTGAGGGATCTGTGTGTGTGTGTGTGTGTGTGTGTGTGTGNGAAAGAGAGAGAGAGAGAGAGAGAGAGAGAGAGAATATCACCGCCAGCCCTCCAAAGTTAAACTGGATCTCTCTCTCTCCCATCAACGTCAGCAAGACACCATCGTTCAAAATTCGTATTAGTAGTCCACGGGATTTAAAATTATGAGTTTGGTGCTCCTTGAGGTCCAAAAGGTTGGCGATCCCTGCTCTAAGGGCCATAGAAAATACTCACAGAATCATAGGGCTGGAAGATCTTCTAGGGATTAAAGGTGTTCTAGTCCAACCCGTTCACAGCAGGAGACCTTCCACCATCCCAGTCAAATGACTGTCCAGTCTATTCTTGAAAACATTCAACAATAGAGCACCCACAACTCTGGGAGGCAAGGTATTCCATTAATTAATTGTTCTCACTGTCATAAAATTTCTGCTTGGTTCTAGATTGAATGTCTCTTTGACAAGCTTCCACCCACTGGTGTCCTCCGGTGCTTTGGATTCCTTCTTCTCTATTACAGCCCCTCAGGTACTGAAAAACAGTTATCATGTGACCCAGTGGTGGGATTCAAAAAATTTTACTACCAGTTCTGTGGGTGTGGCTTGGCAGGCATGGCAGGGGAAGGATACTGTAAAATCTCCAGTTAGAGATAGTAACTGCCACTTCTCTGAACTACTCAAAATTTCCATTACTGGTTCTCCAGAACTGGTCAGAACCTGCTGAATACCACCTCTGACCATGTCCCTCCCAATTCTTCTCTTTGATAAACTGCACATATCTAGCTTCCTTAACCATTCATACAAAGGGATCCCTCATAACCTTTGTTGCTCTTCTTTGCACATTTTTTAGCATCTTTTCTGTATCATGGTAACCAGAACCGGATGCAGTATTCCAGGTGTTGTCTTACTAGTGCAGAATAAAACATTATTATCACTTCTTGTGCTCTTGATACTATCCCTCTGTTGATCAGACCAGGACTTCATTGGCTTTTTTGGCACACTGCTGACTCATACTTAAGTAGTAGTTCGCTGAGGAAACCAAGATCCCTCTCACAATTACCAGTTAAGTCAGATACTGATGAACAGAGTTACAGATGAACAGAGTTGGAAGGGACCTTGTATGTCATCTAGTCCAACCCCTGCCCAAGCAAGAGACCCTATACCATTTCTGACAAATGGCAATCCAATCTCTTCTTTTTTTTTTCTGACAAATACAAAGCTAAAGCATTATTCATAGCATACATTTGTGCAATTACTCCAAACAGGGCTTCATTAGAGCTTTTCATTTTCTCTTTTTTAAAATTTTATTCTTTATTAAACAAACACAAACAAAAAATACATTAAAAATATTGAACATGGTACATGTTCTGATTCATTTGGAAGCCTGCACTCTCAAATAGAAAGATCTCCACACCACAAGCCAGGCAAACACCTGGGCACAAATAGGACTCCCCCTGTATACCTCCAGCTCAAAAACACACCCCAACTTAGGGCACCCAGATGAAAACCTAGCTTCCTAATAGATAATAGCCATCCTTTAAGCCAAGCTGCACTGGAAAGCCTCCAATACAGGCAACACAGTGTTGCCAGCCAATCAAAGCCATAAAACAGAAGAACGAAACCAGAAACACCAATCAAAAAACTCCAAGACCAATAAACACAGACCTAGCCAAATCAGGATGAAGAAAAAACCATCTCCTGGGCCAACAGTAGGCAGCCTCAAATTTAAAACTAACGGCTTGTGATAGCCTGACCCCACAGCACGAACTCAATACAGAAGCTGATGATGGCAGATTGGGATTCTGCCGAAACGTTGCTACAACTTTTTAAAAAGCACATACAAAAAAAAAAAAAAAAAAAAAAAAAAATTAAAAAAAAAAAAAAAAAAAAAAAAAAAAAAAAAAACAAAAAAAAAAAAAAAAAAAAAAAAAAAAAAAAAAAAAAAAAAAAAAAAAAAATTGACGTGGGATAATAACCAAAGGAAGCTGAACAGCATACATTACATATACTATACATATACATATTATATATATTTGTTTTTTTAAGTTTTTCGCGAGGGGTACTTACATGTCGTGCTATTCAGTTTCCTCGGTACTTATCCCACGTTCATATGTAGTGCTTTTTAAAGTTGTCGCAATGTTTCAGCAGAAATCTCATCTGCCATCATCAGGCTGTGCGCATCGAGTTTGTAATGGGCACCCCCCTGGGTCAGTTCACAGCCGTTGGTTTTTAAATTTGGAGGCTAGCTATTATTGTGCAGAATGCTTTTTTTCTACATCTGAGGATTGCGTTGGGAGTCTTGCGTCTGTGTTTATTGGACTTGGAGTTTGTTGATTTGGTGTTTTCTGGGTTTCTTCTGTCTGTATTTATGGCTTTTGAGTGGCTGGGCAACACTGAGTGTTCCTGTATTGGAGCTTTCAGTGCAGCTTGGCTTAAAGGATGCTATTATCTATTAGGAAGCTAGGTTTCATTCTGCGCTGCCTTGGTGGGGGGGTGTTGAGCTGGAGGTATCAGAGGAGTCTGTTTGTGCCCAGGTGTTTGCCTGGCTTGTGGTGTGGAGATCTTACTATTTGAGAGTTGCAGGCTTCCAAATGATTGACAGTCTGGTGGAATCATCTCTTCTATTCATGCTTTCAGGTCTTTTTTCAATCTCTATGGCTTCTCTGATGATAATAATAATAAACAATAATAGGCTTAGCCTCAAATTTAAAACCAACGGCTGTGAGACCCTGACCCACATACAAAACTCTATACAGAAGCCTGATGATGGCAGATGAGATTCTTGCCTGAAACGTTGCTACAACTTTAAAAGCACTACAATGACGTGGGATAATACCCGAAGGAAGCTGAACAGCACACACACACACACACATATATATATATGTTTTTTAAGCTTTCGCGGGTACTTACATGTGTTGCTGTTCAGCTTCCCTCGGGTATTATCCCACGTCATTGCAGTGCTGTTAAAATTGTAGCAACGTTTCAGCCAGAATCTCATCTCCATCATCAGGTCTTCTGTATGGATGTGGGTCTCACAGCTTCTGGTTTTCAAATTCGAGGCTGGTCTATTCTGATTGGCTAGAGAGTCTGGGTCTGTGTTCACTGGACTTGGAGTTTGTGATTGATTGGTGTTTCTGGTTTCTTCTGTCTGTTTTGTGGCTTTGTATTGCTGGCAACACTCTGTTCCTGTGTTGGAGGCTTTCAGGCAGCTTGGCTTCGTGTGAAAGGACGGCTGCTATTCATTTAGTAAGCTAGGTTTCACCTGGGTGCCTGGTGGGGGGGTTTGAGTTGGAGGCATCAGAGGGAGTCTGTTTGTGCTCACGAGTGTTTTGTCTGTTTTGTGGTGTGGAGATCTTTCTATTTGAGAGTTGCAGGCTTCCAAATGATTGACAGTCTGCTGGAATCATCTCTTCTACTCATGCTTTCAGGTCTTTTTTTCAATCTCTATGGCTTCTCTGATGATTCTTTGTGGTTGGGGTTTTCTATAGTGGCTAGGGTTTTTTAGTGCCACTGATAGTGTTGATGTTGTGACCTTGTGGTTTCATGTGTTTGGACTGTGAGGAGGTGTGTGTTCCAGCTTCTTTACTGCATTTTTTGGGTTTCATCAGCGTGGGTACTTTTCTTCATTGGTCTGTCAATGCTATGCAGCTTGGGCATGATGTACAGGGAACTTCGTATATGCCTTGGTTTTCCAGTCAATTTTGTCTTTGGGCGTTTCTAAGCATGGCTGCTATTTTTTTGTCTGTTTTGAAGGCAGTCTTGATGTGATTGCCTGTGTAGTATCTTACTGATTGTTTATCTGTAGTACCTCTTATGTAGGGCAAGACAGCTGTTCCATAGGTCTGTTGGTCTTCTAGGTCTCTGATATGTCTGGGTGTGTTTTTTGTGATCAAGTTGGTGATTTTGTTTTTTTGGAAGCCATTCACTGTCAATAGCTTCAGTCAGGGTGCATAGTTCAGTCTTTATATGTGTTTCTATCTGCCAGGCATTTGGTTTCTGGTAATTAGTGTTTTCGCCACGGAATTTATCTGTGCTGGGTGGTGGTGCGGATTTGGGTGTTGAGGTAGCGGTTGGTGGTGTGTTTTTCTTCTGGTATATGGTGTGTCCAGTGTGCCATCTGTTCTTTTGTAGATTAGTACATCTAGCAATGGTAGTTGTTGTTTTATTTTCCGTTTCCATAGGTGAACTTTGATTTGTGGGTGTGTGCCTGTTTAGCGTGTGTGTGTTAGGAAATTGTTTAGGTTTTTCTTTTCCATGGGGCCAAATTACAAATGTGTCATCGATGTATCTTAGCCATAGTTTTGGGTTTGTGTGGTGGGCATTGGCCTGGGCTCTGGATTCGAATTCTTCCATGAACAGGTTTGCAATGACGGGTGACAGTGGTGATCTCATAGGGGCTCCTTCAATTTGCTTGTATCTTTGTCCTTCGTATATGAAATGTGTTGGTTAGGCAGTGTTCTGTTGGTTCCATGAGGTCTTTAGCAACCAGCTAAATACCAACCAGCTAAATACCAACCAGACCCACACCCACGAGTGCCACACAAGATGCTACCACCACAGCCAAGCCCCCACCTGAACAGAACACACCCTCAGCCGATCGGAACACAGCCAACCCCCCAACCAATCAGATCACAGCCAGGCCCCAACCAATGAGAACACACCCCCAGCCAATCAGAACACAGCCAAGCCCCACCCAGTCAAGTCACACCCCCATTGGCAGTTAAAAAGAAAAAACAGCTACAAGCTCACATTACTCTGAGAAAGCACAAGGCCGAAGACACAGGCCTGAAGATGACGAATGAGATTTCGTCGAAACGTCGCCAAAATACTTCCAATTTTACGCAGAAAACCCGAATAACAAAGATCCACATACAAATACCCGCGAAAACCTCAGAAAACAAATAATAGACATATATATATATATACACGACACACACACATATATATATATATAGCCTGGGGTGCCCAGCGCAGCTGACAGGCAGGCCTTCCTTCCCAGCGGCAGAGCTCTCACCAAGGCAGTGAGCGCCTCCCTGCTGGATCCTCCGCTCATCCCACCAGGGCTGCGCCAGGGCCGTGCGGGCTGGGCAGAGCTGGGAAAGTGAGCCATGGGTGCGTGCGTGCCTCCTCCTGCCCCTTGTTCCCAAATTTCACCTGGGCGAGCAGCGCTTCACTTGCTCTGCAAAGCCGCGGCTTCCTCACCTCTCAGCAAATAGGAGGAACCGGCTGCAGCCTCCTCCTCCTCAGCCGCAGCGCAGACGTTGACCTTGTAGGGAGAGAGAGCGGGAAAGATCCTCTCAGGCAAGCACCTTCCCACAGAAGGCAGCGACGGGAGCGCCTGAAGCCAAGTGTCTCCTCAGGGTTCCGGTTGCAGGGAGGAGCCCTGACTGGCTGTACGTGGCTGCGCCAAATGCTGCGGCGTTGCTCTAATGCCACGGCAGCAAGGGATAAGGGAAAGCAACGGTGGCGGAAGGTCTCCTGAACATCCAAGCTGTCACCGCCCACCCACTTGAGGACGGGGGGGAATTAAGTCACCCCCGAAAAGATGGCCTAGTTGTTTTTTCAGGGGTCAAAAAAAAATAAGCCTCGGCCTTATTATGTGAGAAACACGGTAGATAATTTATGAACATGTTGAAGAGCACTGAGCCCAAGACAGAACCTTGAGATACTCCACTACATGCTCCCCTCCATGTATATGTAGTTTGTTAAGGACTACACACTGAATGTGGTTGATCAATGAACTGCAAATCCATCCGGTGATAATAATGTCCATTTCACATTGTTATATCTTACTAAGTAGTAGGCTATGGTCTACTTTGTCAAATGACACCAAATTTCAGATATACTATGTTTACAGCATTTCCCTTATCCAATAATTGAGTCATGATATCTATAAAGTCCATGAAGAGAGTATAATAGGCTGTTTGTGATCCTTGAGCTGCTAGTTTTGTCCTGATTTACTTCCTGGAACATATTACAGATCTGTCTATTTATCTACTTTAAGGAGCACTAAAGGCAACTACCATTTTAGAATGGAGTTTCAATGAAGTCTAGAAAGCACCATGAGAAGGACCATAAGGACCCAAGTGCAGTTAACAATTGCACAACCCCTACCCCAAACACTGATGCTGAATCCTGACACAGTTTACAATTATTTTCCCTTAATAAATGAAGCTACAACAAAATTCAGATAATTTATTGTGCTGTGGATCTGTTATAATTACTAGAAGAGAAAGAAGAAACAACTGCTGGATTTATCATTCCCCTGAGACACAAAAATGTTTGCATGGGCCACTTGGAAAGTACCTAAATAAAGCATTTGTTCTCATGACAAACAGCAAAAGAAGAGACATAAAGGGAAATTTCTGTCACTGAATCTGGCTACCAAATGCCTTCTATTGTTGAGCTACATGCTAACCAAGAGATCAAATTTTCTTCGAACAAATTCTCAGGGCTATGGGAATCTTTTGGAAGAATCCAAATGAGTGTAGCAATAATCTGAAAGGGAAATGGATACCATAAAAATGCCCAAACACAAAAGCAGCAGTGGTTCAGCAGCTGTTCTTAGTACATTAACAAAGGACAAAGAAATTTAGCCAACATTCAAAAGGCATCTACTTTTGTCTGTTCATCAGAAATACTGAACTCTCCTATCCTTACTTTCTGCTGATGTTCTGGAATTAGTTTACTATTTTAATAACCATATGTGTTTACTGACATCGCTCACCATAATATAGTGCTAGATAACTCACCGACTGCAGGGTGCCACCACGTTTTTTGGAGAGCTGTGGTGAGTTGCCATATTCTCGACACACCTGTTTCCTCACTTCAGCTGCCACAGTCCTGTGAGAGAGGAAGATAATAATGAAGCATCCATTTTTTGTTTCTGTATCATCCATACTCTCGATCTTTTCCCACTCCACCAGAAATACTATGAGGAGTGGAACCCCTCCATTGACAAAGTATACATTTATTCTGAATCAACACATCATCAATTAATAGTAAATCCCAAACTATAATTCTGCATTTCAAATTATCTGCAGCCATTGTCTCAATTTATTCTAGTCTCCGCTTCCATAGAGTTCAAACCTCCCCTGACCTCATTCAGTGCCAATAACATAGAAGAGATGAATATCATTTAGAAACTGATCCTTACTCTGTTTTTTCTTCAAACAAAACCAACCCGACCTCATCCTGATACAAGAAAATAACGTCTTCACAGTAAGATATTTAGGTTAATAATTCAAAATAAATTTTCATTCACTATTACAGATCTCTATAGTAGGTTTCAGAAAATTCATGAGTGAAAATTAGATTTTCTGAATCAGACAGGTTATACGAATGAACAGAGGAACAAAATAATTCTGCTTCCTTTATATAATCATTATTTAGTGAATACGTAATAGTATACCAAGCCAAAACTCACACTTTAGCAAATATAATGCACACTCTGTAGGATGATAATCCCAATATCAAGGATCCAAATAACTCCTCCAACAGAATTAAAACTCCAAGGCAAAGTTCTTCCTCAAAGTATAAATTTATTGGAGGCATCATTATTGGAACATCTGGAGAAAACCCAAATCTAAAATCCTGTGTTTTCCCCGCCCAAAGTAAAACCCACAGTTCCTTCCCCTGCATCCTCCTCTTCATCATGTGGTCCAATCACATTCATGTCCCAACTCCAGCCAACTTTTCTCGCTCCTTCCCAGGTGCCAGCTGGACTTCCTAGGCTCCCAGAGGAAAGAATGCTGTTATGGTTATACACCCCCACTATCTACACCTCCCCCCTTTCATTCTCATAATTGGATAAACCATCGCTGTGTTTGTGGCAGCCCTGTAGACTCTCATAGGATGACTATAGGGCTGACACCCAGGGAGCAGCAAGCTGTATCTATTACAAGAGGAATTTTTAAGTGTTGTGGTGCTGCGATGCTCCTCTCCACCAAAATACATTGGGTGATGCCCATTAACAATGATTAACAAGACCATCAATCACAGCAGAAGGAATTCTCCAGTTGTGAGAGACTATTTGCACTGCATTCTAGAAGATTCCAAGTCAGGTAGCTGAGAAGGAAGATGACCAGAAGAGGCATAGTCTCACGTTCTTCATAAGATAGGAAAAGGATATGATGCCAAATTTACCAGTCTGGGTAATTGTTGTGGAATCTTAACCTCTCCTCATTCAGAAATACCCCAGCAGGAGTGAAAACAGCTGCCTTTTCCTCCTGAAAAGACTGATTGGCCTCTAATGGCACAGAAGTTGGCAAAGCCTCCTCCCAAGAAGTCACTTACTTTGGCTGCCCATCCTGAGTACAAACAGGCAGCCATGCTTTCCCTCTTCTTTGAAAGGTCCAGGACTTGCCTGTTCCATGCTGCATTATATGCATCTGCCTGGCCACTTCTTCAGAAGCAGCTGAGTGCCATTTTTATCAGCAGTTGCCCAAGCTGGTAAGCTTGACATCATGTCCTTTTCCTGCCTTAAGAAGGACTTGAGTCTGTGTCTCTTCTCTCCATCAGGTATACGTCATATAGCCTCTTTCCCTCCTGCACTTCCTGATGTCTGCAGATGCTGCACTCCCGACTTCCTGCCTTTCAATACATTTGGCCATCAAATCCACATCTTTTTTGCATTCACACAATATGGCAAGTAGGTGGCTTCTTTGAGTTTGAGCATGCCAAGACTCATTTTCCATTCTAAAAAAAAATCCCCAGGATGAATGGAAATCAAACCACTTCTCTCTTCCATTTTCTTCACCCTTTCTCTTTTTTGCTTTTGGAACTGATGGATCAACAAAGAGATCTGAGATAAAGACAAGAAGGTAGATAAGAAATCTGAACTAAAAGAGACTGTTACATATCATACACTTCAACCAATCCCCAGGCAGCTAGAGTAGATGCAGTTGTGTTGGAGGGGGAAAGGATCAGGCTTAGAGAATCACAGAGATGTTGGAAGATAATAACACTTTGGAGGCATGCAAGGTATTTTTCCACAAAAAAAAATCCCCAGATATTTAATATGCTTTTTTTGTTTCAAGCAAAGAACAGAGCTATCAACTCTGTTTTCTGTGCTCAAGCACAAAGACCAGCACACACATGGGAATTTTTCCACAAATTATATAAATGGCACTTTTCCTCAAAAAACAGAAGAATATGAAAAATATGATAAGTAAGCAGACAACTTGAGAAGGCTTTCAATAAAGCTAAGGAAAGGCCATTCCAGCAAGTTTCTAATAGTGAGAAAGGAGGGAGAGGGATTCTTCAAATGTTGTTTTGGCAACAGAGAGGAGCACAGAGGGAATTAACTTGGACTTCTTTGGAGAGGATGGGTGTTAGAAATAAGTTTCTTCTGCTTCTTAACTCTAGAAGACATGGACCTTTGTAAAAAGTTCCATTTGACTCCCAGTGCAGTTTTCTTAGACCAAAATATTATTTGTATTATGTCCAGTTGTGAATGTATGTTTTAATTAATGTACTTTGGCCCAAGGTGAATAAAGAATAGGTGTACAATATTTTATCTGATTCTGCTAAAATACAGAACTTTGATTTCTTGAATAAGCTACAAATTGGCTTCAGTGAAATACTCCAATAAATTCCTACTGTTGAACTCTGTGAAAGTTCACTACACAAAATGGGTGTACTTTCCAATCCTCTGGCTCCATCCACTGAATCAGAAACTGAAATTTGTATCATGATGTACTGGGTACAAACAGGCACTAGAAGAAAAGTGGGGAAGAGCAAGAGGTCTCTTTCCTACAATGAGAAAACTGTTGACTGATATATGTTGTTTATTGTGTTCAGAAAGCTAGTTGTAAAGCAGACAGAATGAGAGAAAGAATATCTAAGTACAGTACCTCATTGTAACAGCAATTAACAAAAAAAACCCACCCCTTGTGCTATTCATAAATCTCTAGGGACTATTTGAGGCAACACAGTAAAGTGTAAAATCAGTGGTTCAGTGGCTTAGAGGTGGAACTCTTGCCTCACAATCAGGAATCTGTGAGTTCAATCCTAGGTAGCAGTGGATATTTCTCTCTCTGGGCATAATGAGTAAATATCAGCTACAAACTCTGCATTGAGGACAGGAAGGGTATCCAGCCAGTAAACACTCAGCTCCATTCAGCTGCCCCAATTCCACCCTGATGCAAGGGATTATGGGGTCATTAAAAGACAAAAAAAGGTGTAAAAGCTTTAAAAGAGGCCTACATGGCCTGCTACATATTTAGCTAAATTTCAGGATCTGAAACATTTCTCAAATTCTGCAAATTCAATTTATTATTCAAAATTATGATACTACAACATTCTATAGTTACATGATTGCCATTTGTGGTTTTCAACTGCTGGCTCTCAACAAGCAATATCAATGGAGAAGCTGGCAGGATATCACAAGTGGCAACCATGTGAGGTTCCACTTAAAAACAATGCAAGATTGGCTTCACAACAACTGGAAAAGTCAAAATTGTCATTAATAACAATTTTGATCACATGAAACATTGTGCTTTATGACTATAACAGACATTCAGGTCCTAACTACTGTCATTAAGTAATTTCTAGTATTCATCTAAAAGCTAGCAGGATAAAATATTCAAACCGTATTCTGATCATTTATATCGAAGTATTGTTATTACTGCCACATATATGTATTACTGGAAGAAAAACTACACAAGAAATGTTTATATATTACAGTATTTTGCCATACAACCAAATATGTATGTATAAAAGAAAGAAATGCCAAATAGTTTTACTTGAAAGCAAATTAAACAGTTAATTGAATCCTTGCACACACTCTGGAATTTCTAGCTTTAAAGTACAGTGTTGCTAACTTTCTTTGGGAGGCAATAAAGAGATTATGAAGCAAAGCAGAAGAGCCCTGCAGAATATCAAAGTCAGAGGTGCTACTCAGCAGGTTCTGACCAGTTCTGGAGAACTGGTGGTGGAAATTTTGAGTAGTTCAGAGAACCGGCAAATACCTCCTCTGACAGGATATTTTACAGTATCTTTCCCCCTGCCATGCCCATAGAACCGGTAGTAAAAAAAAATTGAATCCCACCATTGATCAAAGACCTTATACTACAGTAGTTGGGGGCCTGAAAAAGAAAATGATGCTGGTACAGGCATAGTTCCCAACTCTTGTCTGACAGGGCTTTGCAGGAACAGAAGGCTGGATTCCAAGGGCCTTTTGACTGATTCCGCTCTCAGGCTGTTCCTATGAAACTGAACAGAAAACTTGCCTTCTCTCTTCCTATGAAACTGGCAAAACTTTTTCTGCATGCCCAACTTCTGCCCTTGTTAAAGTTTTCTAGAGACCCAGCATATCCAAACACAAAAAGTGTCAAGCAATCCACTTTAGCAGGGCAGAAATTCTACACTTTTTAAACTCCACCTAATCACGCATTCTACAAAACACAGTGAGACCTTGAAGACCAACATTTGCTAGATCCATAACATAGATCCCCCCCAGACTGTTTAATGAATATAGCTGATTACTAAATTGATATGATTTCATTGATTTCATTTTATAAAAACTAAAATTCTATCTAACCATATATTTATTTGTTTATTTGATTTGTCAATCGCTTACAAAATAATAGGTATAAGTATAAATATGAATAAGAATACAGAAAATAGGTACGATTAAATGGGGACAATAGGACAAGGACAGGAGGCACGATAGTGCATGTATACACGCCCCTTACAGACCTCTTAGGAATGGGGTGAGGTCAATAGCAGATAGTTTGAGGTTAAAGGAGTGGGGGTTTGAGGATGTAACTACAGAGTCAGGTAGTGCATTCCAGGCATTCCAGGAATTGACTCCTCTGCTGCTGAAGTCGTACTTTCTGCAATCAAGTTTGGAGCGGTTAATATTGAGTTTTTATCTGTTGTGTGCTCTTGTATTGTTGCTGTTGAAGCTGAAATAGTCATTGACTGGTAGGACGTTGTAGCAGATAATTTTGTGTAAGTCCAACCTTAGGCAGCGTAGTTCAAGATTGTCCAAGCCCAAAATTTCAAGCCTGGTGATAAAGGGTATTCTGTTGCGAGCAGAGGAGTGTTGTACTCTTCTTGTGAAATACTTCTGGACTCCCTCAATTGTATTAATGTCCGATATACAGTGAGGATTCCAAACAGATGAGCTGTATTTGAGTATTGGTCTAGCAAAGGTTTTGTATGCCCTAGTTAGCAATTCTGATTCCAGAGGAAAGCTTCATAAAGATTAGATTTACAACTCTTAATGCCTTATTGGCAATGCTTTAGATTGAGCTCTTTGGCGCTTAGGTCATTAGTAGATTATGAGTTACTCCTAGGTCCGTGACAGAGTGAGGGTCATTAATGAGTCATATCACCTGTTTGTATTTGGTTGTACTGATTTTTTTACAATGTGTAGGAACAGAGCAATTGTTGGTTGAGATTTGGATGCCAATTGGACCATTCAGACACATAATCAAGGTCACTTGAAGAGGCAACAGCATTGTCCGGTGGTGTTGAATAGTCATTCCACAAAGGGGAATGCAGTTGCTAATAAAGTAATTGCAAGGTCATTTATATAGATTATAAAGTGTGGTTCCTAGCAACGCTGCCTGAGGGACACCGCTATTAACTGGAGCAGGATTTTTGATATAGTGCTCCCATATTTTTACTATTTGTTGCCTGTTGACAGGAAGGCAGTAATCCATGCAGTTAGCAGTTGTTATTTTGGAGGATCCATCATTGATGATCTTCTTTGTGAGGCGTAATTGAGACAAAAAATCAATCAATACTGTGTCACTGTTTGAAAAAGGTTCTATGTATTTGAAGCCATAAATTTGAGTATGAGCTGTGCAGAAGATGGAGGTTGAACGGCACGTTGGTTGAATTCTAGTGTTGTTAATTAATAATTGATCCAAATCCCAGTGTGGTAACTGCAGTTGATGCAGGTTGCTGTATGGTGTTACATTCTGTTTTAGAGTCCAATCTATAGAGATAGATTAAGTTCACCAAGGAAAATATGAGGGTGGGACAAAGAGCCTACGTCAGCAGTGAAGTTTGTTTGTTTTCAATTGAACTATGTCATAATCAGGGGCTTCTGGTAGATAGTAAGAAAATGGTAGTAGTGGTATTTAAGGACAGTTCACAAATGATCATCTCTGAGAGAAGCTCTTGTGTAATTTGAATCTTTCTTAGATTTAGGGATTTTTTATAGAAGATAGCAACTCCACCTCCTCTACGGATTTTGCGATCTGACTGATAAATGTGGTATTCTCTGACTATGGTAATGGAGTCTGGGAAAGATGCATTCAACCACATCTCACAGAAAAATATAATATCAAATGTGGCTGTGCTTAGTAAAATGAGGAATTCATGCATTTTGTTTGCAAGGCTTCTTGCGTTGAGTAGTTTGCATTTCAGATATGTAGTAGTGGTCTGGAGGAAGTTAGGGGCGTGCATGCCTATTGTTAGATGTTGGGGTGATGGTTATTGGGATTTAAGTTGAAGGTTTTGATACATTCTGTGTGGTAGTTAATGTATAGGTTAGTATTTTCTTGTTCTTGTAGTCTTTTGAGTTCAGAGTGTAGTTCACGGGACTGTACACATTGCTGTAAGGTTAGATCAGGGCAAGAACAGAGATTCCTATGGTTGATGTTGCTCTTGGCAAGTGAGTTTATAGTGTAAATGAATTTTCATTTGCTTAATTCATTTTTGCAAAGGACCCTGGAAAAGCGTGGGGCCAATAAGCCATCACTCTGGGCCAATGCAGGAAATGTCGAGTATTTCATCAGGGTAGATGCTTGATAGCCACTGATGATGTTGCAGACATTTGTGATGTCATCATTGTCATTGTTGTCTTCAAGACCAAATAAGATGGCATTGGGACATTTCCATTCACGCTCGATGGCTTCTTTGATGAAGATTGGGATATCATTATTTGTTGGATTTTTTTGTTTTTTTGTGGACTGAGTTGTGGTTGCAGTTGTTGAGTAAAGATGTGGTTTGCAACTATTGGATGTTCTTTTTTTGTGTTGTGTCTTTTTTTCAAGGTTAGTTAATCTTGTTTTTATAGTGTCCAGGGATTTTGCTATGGTGTTAAGGGATGTTATTTCATGTTACTAAGGTATCAACTCTTTCGAACAGGGTAATATATTTGTCCACTTTGGCTCTGCACGGTGGACAGAAATATGGAAATCCATGGTTGGATGATTCTAGGAATTGAGCCATTTGCTTGGGTAATCCGAAGCAGTCATGTTAAGCACAGTTGTCACAAAGGGAACATTTCATGGAATTTTCATTCTCCTGTAAAGGTTCTTTGCATATATGGTATATATGAGGTTGTGGTTTGGCACTGGATTTTTTTCCTGGCATGGTGGGTTTGTTGAGATGGTTCGCTGATTAAATTGTTCAATCAAACAAGATCAATAATGATATCGCACCAGTCAATTAATTACAGTAATTATGCTAGTCAAGTAATTTCACTAATTAGCAAATGCCCTAATCAATTAATGACACTAATCACTAATTACACTGGTCAATTAATTTCACTAATAATTAAATTTTACTAATCAATTACACTGATTGGTAATCACATTATTTGCACGAGACACTAATCACACTAATCAGTCAAACAATCAACTGATAAATTATTTTAGAGAAATTATTATAGAGAAATTATTTTATAGACATCATTATCTAATATTGATATTTGTCTTGAGATAATAAAGTTATAAGTTTTGTGGTAATGAAGTAATCAATAGAAAGAGTAATCAATAGAAAGAGGTGAATGCAGGAAAATAAATGAATACGTACTGTATCTCCACAATGAACCAGGGGTTATACTTTTAAACACAAATCAGAATTCACTGCATTTTTATTTAAAAAAAAAACAGACAAGAAGAAAGTTGTTACCGAATTTTAATTCACATAAAGGTTTCTTAAATCATAGTTTGCCAGCATCTTGATAAATGAGTCATAACTGTGAGCTTGTATATCACAGTAAATCAAAACATGAAGAAACTACATAATTTTTAGCATTTTGTGTGAGAATGAATTTTCAACAGGAAGATTTTCCTGTATGGCATTTTATAGTTTTTATTTATTAACAGATCTGACTCACCTATTCATCAATAAAGTTTCCTTCTGAAGTTTATATGCCTAACAAAGCCCCACAAGCAGAAGAACAGATTGTGATTAAAGCCCCTGTCACACTGAACCAACGGATGCAAAGAGGATGTAAAACGGACAAAAAAGCTTGCCATCCATTGGA
>BHFT01056242.1:1127-18952 GCA_004320025.1 Laticauda laticaudata
GGGGGGGGGGGGGCTTCTGGTTAGGACCTTTGTGGCTCTTTGAGAGTTTAAGTTTGCCGGCCCCTGGTCTAGTGTTTCTATAATTTGTCTTTAGTTCTTTTATTTGTTATGCTTTTGACTACAGGCAAGCTATCCATAGCCTCTATTGTGAGTGGGGTATGTATTTATAAGTGCATTACAGCTTTATTTATGTATAATATGTTTAGGCATATCATTCATACCTATCACTCTATTTTGTGGGGGTTAAACAATATTATTAAAAGAACAAAAAAGAAACATGAATTATTAAGTAAAACAAATTAAATATTTAAGAAAAGAAATATAATAATGTTGAATCGAATTCATACACTTACATTCTCTATACCCCTTTATATTATTCTAACTTTGCTTCCTAATTCTTCTCCAAGTACAGCATCGAATATGTCTGATGCTCCACTCCTCCCACCCCCAAAATAATCAATTGCAGTGTAAGGATTGGGCAAATGCTGAAACTCAAAAAAATTGGCAAGACCTGTGGCTAACAGTGGGTTAGATGGGCCTCTAGCATATTGCAGAACTTTTAAAATAAATTAAAAATATAACAGATACAGCATAGCTCACACAAGAAGTATACTCAAAATGCTGTTTTAATGATTTTACCTAATTGAAGATATATTGTAGGTTACTACAGTATGTTTTAAAATCCAGGCCTAATTCCCACATATTATTGTTATCCACTGAAAATGGGAAATTTTGAGTTTAAGACAATGCCAAATGCATTTTAATGTGAATTTGAGGTAGGCTCTTCTCATGCAATAGTTTCTTAGAGAACAAAGTTGCATCTGCATCCGTTATAAATTTAGAGTGTCCCTCTGGAAATAAGTTTCTGCTAGAAAATGTTTATTTTTCAACCATCACAATATGTTTCTAGATCAAGAAACTTGAGAAGGAGGGAGGGAGGAAAGGAGAGAGGGAGGAAGGGAAGGTAGATTTTCTGCTCCTCCCTGCACTATAAAAGACTACTAAACCATTAAAAAAAATCTGCTTTTTAATCCCTGAGCTGGAGTTAAATGGAAGGAGACCTGGATCTCAGCACTAATCCTGATTCTTTTGAAATTTAGCTGCTGTTATACCTAGAAAAGGACAAGGGGATAAATGTTGCTTCACCTGTACGCTCCCAATTTCTCTCTTGTTTACTTCGTTAAAATTGTAAAATTGGGCAGGGATTTTCACGTTAGATCTGAAGCAGTTTGTTACAAGGAAAAATGGACTTAGGATCATCTACTGAAACTTTAAAAAAAAATAGGAGCAACAAATGAATATATAGATAGCTACATTCATAAGTTGTCCATGGATTGCCGACTGAATATAGCTTCCAGAATCAAAGAAGCATGCACAAGGGCAGTGCTAGCTTGTCTTGAACCTTGAAACCTAGCTCAAATTACTGTATTTTTAGCAAAGCCATGACTTTAGGATATCTTCATCTTGAATCTTCAAGCCAAAAGCAAGAATAACTAATAACAACTAACTGAGTATATTGACATATGTTTTTAAAACATAATTCACTCTGCTCCACTGCATCTTCAGTACTTATGGACTAGATATACTGGAGGAAAAAAAAAATGGCATTACCGCTGTTACCTGAAGCTCCCTTGTTTCTTCTTCAGCAGCTGATGCATGGTAGGACAGCACCTTAGAAGAAAAGGAAAGAAAAGACACTAATTTTTCAACAAAATTTAAAGCTGTAATACTAAAAATCTAAAGCATTTTATCAATAATGAGTTAGTGGAAACCCTGGGTGTCAAATTCTCATTGTCATGGTGGCATCTCATGATATATCAGAACTTCTCTCCCCTTGCTAAACCGTGATACATCTAGCTGTGGGCAGGCAGTTTGACTGCTCTGGTATAAACCAAAGTAAAGGAGTAGGATAAACTGCTGATCTTTACAAATTATGGATGATAGACACCTTCACTCCCAAAGTTTTTCAAGAGTAACTGGCCCCCAACTACACTTTTTTTTTTTTTTTACTTAAAGCAGGACTTCCCTGTTTCTAGCCTAGTGATTTTAATCACTTCACCAAACTGGCTCTTCTGCTCTCTGTGGTTAATGTTAATTGAATATTTCTTAACAAATTGAAAGGAATATTTAACATGATTCTGCAGACTAATAATTTGTAGATTTTATCTGATTCAAGTGTAATTTAAGTAATAATTTCGATAAATTAGAGAAAGATAATTCATGCTGGAAAAGAACATTGTGTTCTTAATGATAATTCTTAAATCATTTTATTAATTACTGGCATTAACTCTGAACTAATGGCAGTACTTTAGATGATTCAATAGTGGCGAGAATTTAGAAACTTATCTTTTATCTTTTATATCTTTTATATTGACTGATAATAAACAGTATAATTAATTTTAAATGCATAGCAGTGAAGCAGTAAATATTTAAATATTTCTTTACTAAATTAAATAAATGTTCTGCTTGGGTTTTGTTTTTTTTTAGGTATTAATTTTAGATGGAGAACAGTATGATCATATTGCTGGACCCTGCTAGCATACAGGACTCCTGAGGTCAGCCATAGGGGAAAAAGGCACAACATTGCTTTAAATGAGCAAAGAACTCTTTTTCCTTTATGAACAACAAAATCTTCCATATGTTCTGTTCTATATGAATGACAAATAGCTGACAACATAGCTATAATTATAATCCTAACAAAGCTGCCATAATAAATTAGATTTCTCCAAGGGTCCATAAGACAGGGCATAAAAGAAATTCTATTTTAGGAAAATCTTGGCAGAAGTTTTGCCTGTGTAAGAGAAAATATTTTTAATTTACTGAACAAAATGAAAATTATTTACAACCATGAGTGAAGGAGAGAAGAATTTTACTTTTTGAGCTGAACTTGTATTTAACTGGGATTTCATGCAGCTGAAATTATAACCTTAATCTATAGCACTTTTTTCATAAAGATATATTTTCCCTTAAATATTAAACTACCTGAATTAGTAGAGTGCAATACACTCAAGACTGTGTCAAGTAATTTTCACACACTTTTGCAAAAGAATCCTATAATTCAATGCAATCAGAGCAACTAAATGCAGTTGTGCATGTAAATTTTCCCTTCAGCACAAATATTAGCATCTGAATTTTAGAATATTGTACTTTGTTTGCTATATTAATAAAATAATAGCCAATGTCTAGATCAAGGGTAACAAAATCAAGGCCTGGGGCCTGGATCCAGCCTGCGGGGTACTTAGATCTGGCCCATAGGGCCACCCTGGAAACAATGAAGGACCAGCCCACCATGCCAGTGAAAATGAGTCCCAAGCTCCATTTTTGGCTGCCACGGCCTCCTGCAACCCTCTGCCACTGAAAACACATGTGGCCCACCTGAACTCCATTTTCACTGACAGAAGGTTGCAGTAGGCTATGGCAGCCAAAAATGGAGCTCAGGACCCGTTTTCATTGGCAGAGTACTCAGGCCACCACAGACACCCCTGACCAAAGTGACGCTGAGCTGGCCACATGCAGCCTGGCCACACCCACTCCAGCCACCCAAGGTCAAACACAACCCAAATGTGGTCCTCAATGAAATCGAATCTGACACCCCTGCTTTATATTTCTCAGGTTATTTTGGAGAATGTTAAGAGCACATTGGGATCTCTTGGCTTCTCATTCATAGCATGTGCATTGTAACTGATGAAAATTTAAAGGCTAGGCAAGATGACACCCATTCTTAATATGGATTGATGAAATATTGTCGTGTAGAGGAATTCCATAGTAACCTTGCTGTTATCCCAGCTATGACTTGTTTGAAGGGCTGGACCAAAACCATCAGAGGGAACCAAACATAGGTAAGAGAAGAATGTCCCAGTGTCACAATCATGTCTTTTTTTTTTTTTTAATACAAGAAGGCAAACCACCTACATTGATCACACTTGCCACCATGCAATATGTTTAAGGAAGACAGTAGTTGTGTTCGCTGCTGGGTCTCACAAAAGTGATAATCCACTAGTGCTGTGCAAGCACATGGAAATATAGAAGTACAGAGTCAACAAGAGAGAGCCTCAGGTGGTAGCTGACCAACATTGGGTTTGCTTTAAAGTCAGCAAGAATTCCAAGAAAGAAACAGTGCACAAAGATTCCCTTGATGTATTCTTACCTCTAATGTTACCATTTGCTTTGCCATGGCTCTTTCCACAGCTTCATACATCTGGGTGTTCTGGATCCCTAAGCCACAGAATATAACAAAAGCTTCCAAAAACTGTTCATCATTTCTATTGAAAGCTTTTATTTTGCCTGAGTTTTCTTCCATCTTGTTTGCAAGTTGACAAACTCCTGAGTCATAATAAAAAACAACAACAAAAAGATACCCTTGAAAAAGTAGTCAATTGGTTAGCATGAAGCAGTAATTAAGCAGTAATTTTAAAAGGTCCAGGGATTCAAACAAAAAATTGTACTAGTCAGCCACAACATTTTCAAGAAAATTAATTCAGGCTATGTGGAAGCAGACGTTTAATTCTGAATCTTCATATACTGGTGTACACATTTCAAAAAAATTAGCTAGTTTCATTTGAGTCAATGGTGTTTCCTTCTCCTTATATAGGCATGGGGGTTTGCTGTGAACAAAACATCAAGTTGAACATTGGAATATCTACCCCTCCCAAGTCTTAATTTTCTTCTTGGCTTTTGCTATTAATAAACCTTTAGTTTGATGAAATCCCTAAAGACAATTTGTCCTTTACAAACTCATTAAATGTTTATAAGCATGCCAAAATGCTGTAATGAATATGAGGTTAGCACACCCAAGGCTTGTATATTCTTATTTGAAAATTGCAAATTATATGTATATTAATCTGCATTTCAACTACAGGGAAAATATCACTAGTTTATTAATTGACCAATTATCTGCTACATTCAAGTAGGTCTCTTCGCATCATTCAGGGAGAGTGCTTAATGCAGCACTTCTCTTCACTTAGGAATCTATGTTGGAAACTCTATTATCTGGAAGTAGAACATATCTATACAATTGTAGCTTAACTAAGAATTTATTCATACGTGAATTCCTCACAGATAACTGACCACCTTTCAGTCCTGTTTCAAATTATTTTGTTAAGAAATTGGCTGAAATAGTCCATACCACCACAAGTCATTGATAATTTAAAAAACACTGCTAATGTAAGTACAGGAAAAGTCAGTTATAACTATCCCATAGAAGCAAATCAAATGGAAAAAATATACCTGAAAAAAAACCTATTAAAATTAGTAGTTTCAATAATTAAAAATTTATTATCAATAAATAAATAATAAATAAACATATCAATACTTTCTTGTTTATTTAATACTATTATTTTCCTTCAATAACTCCAAGGTACTTATGTGAGATCTTGTTTCTCTTTATCCCCACAACAAACCTATGACACCAGCTGGACTGTAAAAGAATAACTGATCCAAAGTCATCCAGTGATTTTTGATAAATGACATTGGACTTGAATCTGGATAGCCTCAATACTAGTCCAACACTTTAATTACTTCACTGGCATTTGGTATAGCTCAAAGATGCTGGGAATAAGATAGGATCACCAAGTGACCATTTATTCTAATTTTATTTTTATTCATACTAATTTGATATGCTTGCTAATTTTTACATTTTGAAAATGTATTATTTATTTAGAATATGTAAGTGGATCATAAGCTTCGTAACAGACAGGAAGCAGCAGGTGAAGCTAGGCAGAATCACATCTGATACCTGTACAATTAGCACAGCCCCCCCCCCCCAAGCTATGCACTCTCTCCACTTCTCTTCTCCCTATCTTCCAATGACTGCATCTCAAATGATCCATCCATTAAACTACTGAAGTTTGCAGATGATACAACATGTGATTAGTCGCATGAATCTGCATACCAAGACGGGAGGTTGAACAACTTTGCCCTGTGGTAAGACTGGAACAATCTGGAACTGAACACACTCAAAACCATAGAAATGGTGGTAGACTTTAGGAGAAACCCTCCATGCTACCACCTCTTACAATAGTAGAACAACACAGTATCAACAGTAGAGACCTTCAAATTTCTAGGTTCTATATAGCTCAAGACCTAAAATGGGACACCGAAATCAAAAATGTCATCAAAAAAACACAACAAAGAATGTTCTTTCTGCACCAACTCAGAAAACTCAAACTGCTCATGGAGCTGCTGATTCAATTCTACAGAGGAATTGTTCAGTCTGTCATCTGCCATCTCTATAAATGTCTGTTTGGTTTCTGCAACCCAACAAAACAGACACCGGACTTCAACAGATAGTTAGACCTGCAGAAAAATAATTGCTACCAACCTTGCCTTCCATTGAGGACCTGTATATTGAGGACCCCTCACATCCTGGACAAAAAATGTTTCAACTTCTACCCTCAAAACAATGCCACAATGGCTCTGCACATCAGACAACAAGACACAAGGACAGTTTTTCCCCTAATGCCAATCTACTCTGCTAAACAATTAGTTCTATAATACTGTCAAATTAACTACTAAGACTGTGTTACTATTCTTTTTCTCATCCTTACCAGTACCTATCTCTTCCCACTTATGGCTGATAAGTTGCTTGTATCTTTACAACTTATATTGTTTTTATTGTTTCCTAGTATGATTTGATTGCTCATTAGTATCCTATGACATCACTAAGTGTGTGTATATTATTGATTCTTGATGAATATAATTATTTTTTTCCTTTTGTACACTGACAGCATATATACCAAGACAAATTCCTTATGTGTCCAATCATCTCACTTGGCTAATAAAGAATTCTATTCTATTCTATTCTATTCTATTCTATTCTATTCTATTCTATTCTATTCTATTCTACATGACTGTCTAAGTCAAACAATGTGACTCTGGAGAATGTACAAAATCATTATATAAAAATACAAAAGAAAAACCACACATGCCACTAAAACGAAATAAGATAATTAAATGGCATTCAGAAGTAAAATGAGTTGTATTTTTCAAAATGGAACTTTGCCACCCTGACCCAAAGCATCTAAGCCTTAACTGCCTGAGTGAAGACCTGAAGGTTTGAGGCAATAAAGACCAGCGATCTAGCACTGCTTGAGTGTTTCTCAGAAACAGCTGGATAAAGTTTGCCACTGTATGTTTGTATCTTAATATCTGTAAGACAGCACAACAGTGCACATTTTGCTTTGAAAAATGACAGTGCTTCATTACAGTGCATTGATTTACAAGAATAAAAGAAGCATATTTGACCCAAAGATGCCTTTCATTCTCAAAACAAAATTTCTTAAAGAAGAACTGTTTTGCACTTTATGTCAGCACATAATATGGGACAAGTGAAATAAAAGTCCAAACATGTTGTTTTCTTGCCAAAAATAAAGTTTATTAATAATAGATTGATCTTATCTGGAATATAGTCCATGACCTTTTAAGTTCTAGAAAAGCATTAGTGACTATCTTCCATAGGCTCAGGATTCTGTGAGTCCAAGCTTATTGTTGGCATAGAGTATAGTGCTCCAAGATCCAGCCCACACAATTCTAAATTTCAGAAACCACTGCTCAGGTGGAATTGTCCTGAGCCAACATCATCAGCTAACTTTAGGTGCTTCACTTTGCAGAAAATGAAGTGCTTTTTCCAATAGGAAAACTACTACTGTTTGTTTCATAATTTTACACAAACCAGGACATTCTTCTATAACCCAAAATTCCCTAATCCAAAGCATCTTACTTGGAAGAGTACATTTATATTTATCCATGTTTTTCCAAAAATACTTATTTTAAGTCAGTATACAAAATTTGTCCTTATGACACCTTAATGCTAAATTCATTTCTTTTCATTGCACATGAATATGTACAAGGATAGGTTGTTAGTGAAGAATGATCTTATAAACTCCACACATTGCTTCCACACACACCCCATTTCCAGTGGGAATAAAATCCCACTTAAGTACAGAAACTGAAGCATAATTGAAAACTTCAAAATGTTATACCTATCACTTTATTCTTCTTTCCATTTTTTATAGGCGTGCAGAGCAAGCTTTCAATGTGCTGATTTGTACAGTCAGAACATTCATTCTGTTAAGGAAAAAGCAAAATATATTACTTTATTAACTATATAAGAGAGCTTAGTGTAGTGCTTTTAGAACTGACATAGAAATCAGGAGACTGTGACTTCTAGGACTCCTTTGGACATGAAAATCAAAACCCATTTAAAATATAGCTTGGATTGATTACAAGAAGGCACTCAATTTCTTGCCACATGATTAGATAATCAAGTGCCTACAAATAATATTATTTACTAGAAACTTCAGACGGTTTGTGCAAGGATCAACATCACAATACTGGTCAATGTTAATACACTGGGAGAGGTAAATATCAAGAGATGAATCTTTTCAGGAGACTCACTATCACCATTATTGTGTGTCATTGTATGATTCCTCTGTCAACAATATTGAACAAGTTAGACCATGGCTATCAAATCAAAAACATCTGTCAATATATCCTATCTCCTTTACATGATCTGAAGCTATATGGAAGAAGGATGATTGGGAATGTCCTTAGATATATATGGAAGAAGATAATCTGAAGTAGCATTGTTGCTCAATACTGTTCATTCATATAATATAGCCAAGATATTGCAATGGAGTTGGGACAGGATAAATGTGCCATCCTTACTGGTAATAGGAGAAAATAATGAACACTGAAGGAATCAAAATGCCCTATGGAAAAAACATAAGTGTGTATGAAGAAGTTCACTACAAATGCATGGACATCCTTCAAACAACATCAAGCACACTGAAGTGAGTACATCATGGCAGTGAAGTCCAAGCTCAGTGGAGAAAATACAAGGCAATTAATATTTAGGCAATTCCAGTAATTACAGCTTAAGATATACAGCTTAAATAGTAGACTCAAGCTTACCAAGATAAGCTTGTATTACATGGCCAGTGTGCAAAAAAACAAAATCAAATCTAGCCAGCAAAGTAGATAACAACAAGGCCTGGCAATGACTAAGATCAGGAAAGGAGACAGAGGAGCTAATTCTGGTTGCACAAAATCAATCCTTAAGAACAAATGTATACAAAACCAGACTTGAAAAGACAACATCAGGCAGCAAATGCCACTTCTGTAAAACTGAAGAAACAGTGGCACCCCTAGTTGGTTGCAGCAAAAGGATCATGCAGACTGACTACAAACAATGGTATGACAAAGCAGTAAAAACCATATGCCCATTCAATTTTTGTATGTTGGCTCATTTTACTTACTGCCCAAGGAAATCTTTTGTCTTGGCATACATGTGGAATATTAAGAGGCTCCATAGTATTCTTGACATACTGGGCATACATATAATTAATTTGGTTTGCATCATTGTCTCTGTTGAGATATAAAAAGAAATGGACTCAGTTCACTACATTAATTACCTACTTTTAGAAGCAAATTTAATGGTCAATTAATCATATGGAAAGCATGTTGTATCAATGGCCAATGTTCCAAACAGTGCTAGATTTCTTATGAGAGCTTTGGATACAGCTACCATGCTTGAACTCTGGGACATTAGTGGCTATGATGATTAAGCCAGTAATTTTCCATTCAGAAGCTTAAGTACAGGTAATCCTCAATTTATGACCACAATTGAGCCCAAATTTATGTTGTTAAGTGAGAAATTTGTTAAGTGAGTTTTGCCCCATTTTATGAGGGTTTTTTTGCCACATTTGTTAAGTTAATCAGAGCACTTGTTAAATTAGTAACATAACTGTTAAGTGAATCTGGTTTCCTCATTGACTTTGCTTGTTAGAAAGTCACAAAAGACAATCACAGGACTCTGGGACACTTTAACCACAATGTGAGTCAGTTGTCAAGCATCTGAATGTAAAACACATGACCATGGGGATGTTACAAGGTCGTAAGAGTGGAAAACATTCATAAATCATTTTTTTCATTGATAATATAACTTCTAATGATTACTTAAATGAACTGTTGTAAGTCACAGACTATCGTATAATATGTCTTTGGGAAGTAGACATGATAACCTTCAAATAATCTTTATTTTCAAGAAATGCCCCTGCATCCTGTGGGAAGATGTATATACACCTGCCTCTCTAATCAGTCTTAAGCCTGACCCTGAGGTCAGGAAGATTTATGCTACATCTAACTTTTGAGGTCTCTAACCATAAATATTAAAAACATCAACATTCTACATTTTTAAAAGGTCATCTCAGAATCAGGATTTATACAAATGTATTATATACAAGGAAAAACCATTAATATACTGAATCAGTGTTTAGAGGCATTATTGGAATAGCTGAAAGCAAGTACAGAGCTTAGATATTTAATTCCTTAACTATGTCTTCCCCAAGATTTTAAGAACAAAATAAAAACTTTTTGCAATGCCCTCATCAAAATCCTGAAACATGATTTCTAATAACTAACTTGGTATTCTTCTTAATAGCCTTGTTGATGGGTACAAATATTTTCTTCAAAAACAGACATTTGCTCTAAAAAAAATACCAAATTCATTCTCACCCCACTTTTACAGTATCATTGTTGTTTTGGTTCTACTTACAACCACTAATGAGTCCAAAATTTTCATAGCTTAGCAAGACAGTTGTTAAGTCAGTTGTGCTCCATACAACTTTTCACCACAGTTGTTAAAAAATCACTACATTTGTTAAGTGAATCATGCAGTTGTTAAGCAAATCTGGCTTCCCTCATCGATCACTGCTGGTCAGAAGCCAGTTGGAAGGTTACAAATGGTGATCACATGACCCTGGGACAGTGCAAAGGTCATGAATACATGCCAGTGGAAAGGTGCCCGATTTTTGATCATGTGATCCATGAGGATTTCTGCAATGGTCGTAAGTGTGAAAACTGGTCACAAGTCACTTTCCTAGTGGCATTGTAACTTTGAATTGTTACTAAATAGCTGCAAATCAAAGTCTACCTGTACTCTATACTTTTGCACTGGCCTGATAATCTTCCATTTAAAATTCATGCATCTATATCACTGTTCACTGGGCAGATCATGAGAGCATTTTGAAGACTCCAGATTCTAAAGCTCTTTTGACTGTCATGGAAAATAAAAATAAAAATAAACAGTTTCAAAACATCTCTCTGCCATGACTAATGTTTCATAAATCTGCTATTATTAACTGTTTGAATCATTCTATCCTTTCATTTGTTTGTTACAAAAAAAGACTTTTTATAAGGCATAAGAACTGTTATATTAGACAAAATATTAGACTGTGTAGTTCTGGTTTTTTTTTAATAATTAATGTGCAGGCCTCCTTGAAATAAGAATTCATATTTTACTCAGGTTGTAAATGTGGAAACAACTCAACTAGGCTGGTTGACATTTCAATTTTAAATGCATCTAACTGATACCTCATTTCATTCTGATGGAACACAACTAATACAATTGCATAAGTTAGTTCAACCAACAAAACTAAACCAATTTAAATAATTGGTTAAGGATGCTGCAGAGTTAAGTAATAAAAATGGAGAAGTTGAATGGATTTCTTGGCTGTCCAGATCTGATCCACAGAAGTGGTAGAGGGACAAGCCCCTTTGAATGAGTCTGTGTGGCATGGTGGTTAGCATGGTGGGCCAAGACTTGGGAAAGCCAGGTATAAGCTGTTTGGGTGACTTTGGGCCACTCATTTATTTGTCTCCTCAACCTCTCCCCCAGACTGTAGCTTTGAGGAAGGAGTAGCACGTACATGACCTTGAGAATTCCTGGAGAAAAAGCAAGTTATTTATTTAATATGTTTGTATCTTTTTATTATAGTTTTGGAAACACTCACAGCAGTGAATTTCATAAACTGATGAGTTTAGGCGGTGAGCAACATAAGACCCATACAGTGGATGCCAAGGCACCTATAATGCCACTAGATGGCAGCCACTCATCTCCAGCATGAAGAAAAAAAGAAAAAGAAAGCACTGGGAAATTGCCTTCTAAGCTAAGCTTCATCAGATTCAGGATCTTTCAGAGCACTCAAATAACAGAAGGTTTACTGGCAAAAGAATGCCCTCTGCAGAATCAATGGCAGGCTTCTCTGTATCTCTTACTTCCCTTTCCACATTTCTAGGTGGGAATTTTATGCTGGACAAGTTAGTCAGCACACATTAAAAAGTAGTTATAGGTTGCCCCCCCCACCACAAATTGTTGGTGTGAAGTGATACATTGTTCCCAAAAAAGAAGAAAAAGATGTATATGTCACATCTCCAACTCTTCCATCTGTTAATGCTGATACCATTGACTGAAGGACTTTGTTCCTGTGGCTGAGGAGATGTGGAGACTGTGGTCACATACTCTTTGATATTCCTTTTGCACAGAGTCAGAAAAAACGTATTTTGCCAATAATTGCTAGCTATCCTGGCCATTCCGACATTGCTTATCTCCAGTGGGTGCTTAAAGATGAAGAGTCCATAATTACAGCTCAGGTGGCTAAGTTTCTGCACTGGGGATTCATCAGAAACAAGTGTCGTGTTTCTGATGAATGTTATATAACATGTTATATAACAAATGTGGCAAACCCTTTGCACTGCTTATCCCTTTCCCTTTTAGCGTTGAACCTACAGCAGGCCACACATTTTATGGATTGTAATTTTAATATAGTTAGATCATGTATAATTGACAGACTGGATTTTATCATAGATTTTAGTTGTTATTTATTATTTTATACTAAAAATTTTAATTGTAAATTTACTGAGTGTTTTTATTTGTTCTGGTCTCTGGTCTTCGACTGTAATAAACTAAATTGAATTGACTGTTAAAGCTGATCGCAATGAACACCGCCTCCCTTTGCTAATTTCGCTGAAACTAATGCAATGTACAAGCTAGCTATCCTTTTAAATGGGGTCAGGCTGGTCATGTTTCTGAGTGCTGAACTCTGCTGCCTGTACTATTAAGGAAAAGTATCTGCATAAAGCCATGAAAATCTCTTGAATCTCATCCTTTTACCTTTTGTGGTTCTCACTGGAATCTTCTATTTCTTCATATTCCATGTGAAAAACACTGGAAAATGAATCCTAAATATAAGAACAGAGTTTGGGCTTAGTTAAAATGTTTAGTAAAATTGTTTATATTGTAAAAAGGGCAATTCATTTATTTTCTGCCTCATGAAAAATGACTTCAAAAAGCTATCAATGGTTTACTGTATTTCATAAAGCATTTTAAGACCCAGGATAAGCAAAACCAACATATTAGAATGTTTATACCATTTTTTCTAATTTATACAGTATATTAGGCTCAATTTAATTTAATACTTAATGAGCTTCACCTTGTATGTTGAATATGATGATGATTCATATACTATCCTTTTTAAAATAGGCAATTTTATACCTGTGCATTTCCCAAAGTCTGCTTTCTGTAGCTTCCATAAAAGAGATAATTCTTTCCAATGCATCAGAGTAACAAACCTGGGAAATGACAGCGTCTTCAATAGGGCTTGGTTGAGTAGGATCATGTTAACATTAGCCATCTCTAACAGCCAAGCCCAAGTCTGTTAGGATGCAAAAAGTCAACACAATACCTTAAATTGTACCCATAACCAATTTACAATTAATGCTGGCCTTTCAACATGGGCATCATATGTTTTTAATACTATATTGTGATTGGCAGCCTAATTTCATATTAAGCTTCTTAATACTACCTAAGGGTATTTGTTGCCATGTAGTAGTCATGTTAGGATTTTTTAGCAAGGCATCAAAAACTGTTAACCAATCCAACTGGCTGAAACACTACTGGTATCTGTAATTGTGCAGATACACACTTTGCCATTGACACAATTGACAATTAGCCAGTTAAGAATACAGTCAGGGTCTGGACTTACTGAACAGTCTTCATCCACTATGAAAATGGTGCACTTTTGCACTTGCATGAAGGAAATTATAGTGGCAGCTATCTTCTTCAAAATGACTTCTAATGATTGCTGTTCCTCAAATATTAAACTGGCAAGATCAAGAAGTACCTACAATGAAAGGAAAAAAAAATATGTCAAGTGAATCATATTTCAATCATCTTGAAGGCAGATTTCCCTCCCTCCCTAGGATATTTTTGAGAAAACCATATGATGGCATTAATGCATTAAAAATAATAATGAATTATCGCTTGCAATTTGAAAAGCATAAACTTTGCAAGACCTCTGCCCACATATTAATTACAGTTTTACACTTACATTTCCTCCCCAGAATTGTGTATACATTTTGACCTTACAGAGCATCTACAG
This sequence comes from Laticauda laticaudata, assembly GCA_004320025.1. Classification (NCBI taxonomy): domain Eukaryota; kingdom Metazoa; phylum Chordata; class Lepidosauria; order Squamata; family Elapidae; genus Laticauda; species Laticauda laticaudata. The sequence goes on from BHFT01056242.1 coordinate 15,344, forward strand.
TCTACAGACCTTACAGAGCATCTACAGTCTACTCCTACAGAATCTATATATCAGTTTTTCCAGGAAGAGGCCCTTACATTTTGCATTCTACTATAGTATTATTCAGCACATTAAAAGGGACATCTTCCAGTTGGAACTCAAGGCACCCTATGTAAAAAAGAAAAGAAAAGAAAAGAAAACCTCAGTTTTATTCCCAAATAACAATCTTGTGCAATATGTTGGGCTGAAAGAGTAACCTTTAAATGGGCAAAATGTTACATCATAGAGCAACACATTTTGAACCAAGATACCTCAGAAGAGCTAAATTACAAAATGTAATTTGACAAATTTTATAAGACCATTTATGACATCATATAAAATGGCATAAATATTTCCTGTGGTCAGTTCATGATGTTTGACAGTGCTGTACAATTCTACATGAGCTACTTTCAAGGCACCTCTTAAATCTCCCTCACTTTTAAAAACTTTTCAATTATATTAGTATATCTGCTGTTGTTAAGAGATTGAGGAATTGATAAGGAAATATCTCTGAAAACAACAACCCAAGGAGACATAAATTTCTAATTATTCATATAATGTTAAGATTCTGAGTAACTATAAATATTTACCAGATATTAGGAAGAGGAGAGCAGGAGGAAAAGGACACTAAAGAAATTAGATTGATGTTAGATTTATATTTTGAATTCTACCAAAGAAAAATAGCATTTAATTTATAATGACGAACAGAACAGAATGTCTTCATTATGGTCACTAACTATACAGTTATACAGTAGAATTTACAGAGTACAAATGGAAATCTATTAAAAAATTTAAGTCACATAGGAAGAAACAAGAATCCAGCGAAGCAATAAAATACCACTACTAAACTGCTAAAAGTTTGAATACTTATAACTAATAGCTACATTTTAAGGTATATGCAAAGGCATAAAAATAAAACTACTTCCAGTTACAAAACAAACTGTTGTAACATTTTAAATAAAAATTCCCAAATTAACTTAATTTCAGTCAGGTTGGATTAATAACTGTCTTGTTTTCTCCCTAATAATATAGTTTCTGAAACAGAATTTACATCTTCAAACTGATTGAGAAAAAAGGAAATTTGTTTTATATACTAGGGAATTTATTTGAAGTAAGTTAAATACACAAAGTGCATTCACAATAAAATCAGCAGCATACCAACCCATGTCCTTTTGTTTAACAGACAAAAATTAGGATTTACATTCCTGTAAAGTTGAAGATAGTATATTACAGCATGTGATGACTGAGATTATGACTGAGATCAGTTGGTCCACAAAGGGATACTTATCTGGCAAAGCTTAAGCCTTTGTGGGTTTTTATCCAAAACTTCAGAGCTGCCAATAATATTGCTTTAGGCAGAATAAGGAACCAGATGTGGTTAACAGATAACAGATAATCAGAGTTGGAAGGGACCTTGTAGGTCATCTAGTCCAACCCCTGCCCAAGCCAGAGACCCTATACCATTTCTGACAGATGGGAGTCCAATCTCTTTTTGAAAGTGTCAAGTGATTGCGCTCCCATAACTTCTGAAGCAAGGTGTTCCATTGGTTGATTGTTTTCACTGTCAGAAAGTTTCTCCTTATTTCCAGATTAAATCTGTCCTTGTCCTTGTTTTCACTGTCAGAAAGTTTCTCCTTATTTCCAGATTAAATCTGTCCTTGTTCAGTTTCTATCCATTATTCCTGTAGTCTGGCCTACAGATACTTTAGAAAATAGCTTGACCCCTTACTCTCTGTGGCAACCCCTCAAATATTGGAAGACCGCTATCATATCTTCCCTGGTCCTTCTCTTCACTAGACTAGCCAAGCCCAGATTTCTGTAACCATTCTTCATATGCTTCATATATGCATTTATGATAACGGTTCTATGATATTTTATAGAAACAAGATTATTTAGCTGCCTCCAAAAGTTTATTTAAGGTCCCCCTAAGGAAAAATTTCAGTATTATCTCTCTACAGATCAATAAATATTATCTGCTATATGACCATTTCTTTAGCTTTGGTATAGAAATAATGCAAGCCTGTAAAAGATAAGGCAGTATTTTGTAATTTTACCTCCGAGGTCTCCTTCCAACTTGAGTAAACATAGTCTAATAATGTCAGTGGAACTAAACCATGATAGAAAATTTTAAGTTAGAAGATGATCCTACTTAACCAAATTAATTCTTCTCTGGAATTGGACCTGCCTCCAATCAAAGGATTGGATTCCAATGATAGCATCTCAGAATATTTTTAATATGAATTTTATTAAAAATTACAACTGCAAGGATAAAACAAATACCTACTAAAAGAAAAAAATAGAAATATATAAAGAAATGACTTCCCTCTTTATCGCAACAAAAAATAAACGATTTTAATAACTTAACACCTCTTCTTAAAATATAACAAATGATCTCCTTCCCATATTCTCTCTCTTATCTATAAACAAATCCTGAAAAGTCTTGTCATTTCAGTCATGACATCACAAAGGTCCATTAAGAGTTACTAAAAATAATGTATCTATTTTAACCTTGTTCAAATTTTACTCCTAATAATCTTGATCTTTAGTAATTTCAAATAATGTCCAAGAACTTGATTTATTTCCACTTTTTCTTTCTGCTCTCACAAAATCCTTCAAAACTTTTACAAGCCTGTTTTTTAAATCCAATTCAGGAAAATTATTTAGTCATTCTCTTGGTTTATATATCCCTTTTAATTATTAAGACATTATTGGGGGGAGGAGGTTTGTATATCCAGTGCAACATCTTTTTCCATGTCATTCTTGTAGTTTGTCATATTTAAATCCACTTCCAAATTAGTCTCAATGTTGTCAGATAAAACTTGCTTCTCTTCCATGGGATCCTTTAAAAACAGTCTATCTATTTTGTACTCTGCATTTATAAGTTGTGTTTGAATGTTTTTCTCCTTTAATTATAATCTTTAGTTCCTACTAGTTCTCATTTTTAAAGTCCTCTTTTATATGATTGTTTTAAAGAATTCAAAACAAAAGCATTTTCCCATGGGAAGGGTTCCAAAATCTTATTTCATTTTTTCTGGATCCTTATTCCATTTATAACTATCAAAATTCAAAGTTACAATCGCCATCTTACAGCTCATCTCCCCCCACCATTTTAAGTTTATTAAACATGTGCTTAAAATTTCTTTCAATATGAAGTTACTGACCCAGTACTGTAAAACTTGTAAATCCAAAGGTTCCTAATAGAGGAAGAGCAAGTAACAAGTAATGTCTGAAAATGATGAGAAAAGGAAATATGCAAACTAATACTGGTAAATATAATGCTTTACACAAAGTCATCTGAATTCATAAGTGCAGAAAACAAAAAAACATTTGTCTATCTTATGAAACAGAATATTGATTGTTTTAATCAAATATATTCTTTATTAAATTTATTCATAAACCACTGAAGGCTTATATCTAATGATGTTTAACTCATTGACTCAATGTGTATTTCATTTCTCTGAAAATTGTAGCATGTTCTATATGTAAATGGTTGACTCCTAGACTTACACTTCTGATTGTCCCAGTAAAGTAAGCAGTGGATTGGTTCACTAGGAACCAATCCAAAGAGCTGCTGAAAGGCGGCAAATTCAA
>BHFT01056245.1:0-27179 GCA_004320025.1 Laticauda laticaudata
GTGAGTACAGAACGGAAGCATCGCGTTAACCAACGGAGGGCAAGTGTTTCTCTCCGTTTTACATCCTCTTTCCATCCATTGGTGCAGTGTGACATGGGCTTTATATTCACCATCTCTTCAGGATGGTTTAGATCCATTTGGACAGTCCAGTAGCAATGATATTGGCAGCGATCTCTGACCTCCAAGATCCCATGCTGTATCGTTGCGACACCAGCTCTGCCCTCCCGGAGATTGAGTCTGCTTATCCTTGGCTTCTGAAAATGAAATATATTTCTAGCTGAATGCAAATCCATTTGTAATCACCAATACTTAGGATTGGTCTTATTTCAAATTACATATTGCAGATATGATTTGTTTTATTGTTTGTTTATTTAGTTTATGCATATATATTATCTCTTTGAATCTATAAAACATCATTTATGAAGTTATCTATTGGTTTGAGGACAGACATCACCACTGTTCTGGCAATATTCCATTGTATATTGTGGAAAGAAAATAGATGTATCAAACAAAATGAAGGCTGTACTTTCTTCCTCCGTCTGTTTTGGACATGAACAGAGTCAAATGCAACTTCATTCTTTTCCTACTCCTATCAGATTCCTCCCTGTTTCCAGGCAAGGACAGCAAATCCCATATAAACCATAAAATAGATGACTCATTCATCCATAATACAGCTGGAAAGCAGGTCTAATAAAGGAATTGCAATATATTAACAAGATTCTCCATCCATGATCCATGGGCGTACTTGAATGAATTGAGTACCAGTGACTTAACATTGCATTGCTGTCCCTTCAAAAATACAGTTTTGGCTAACAAATCAACTCCATGTACACTGACAAGGACCTGCTTAGCTTCCCCAAAAGTTGCCAGCAAATTAGATCCCTACGATCTCTCATCTTGCATTTTCACAACTTGTATAAAAAATCTTTGCTTACTCTAAATTCAGGATTCCTTTCCAGGATCCAACAATCATGGACTAAATGGTGGTTATATCTCCCCAGTGTGGTCCTCTAATCTTCTGAATTTTCCATGACCTTTTCATTATTCCAAATGTGCCCCATTTTGGCTGCCAGAGTGCTACAGGAGGCTGTCCAAGCCCAGAGATGGGGGCTGCATGTGGCCCTCTGCCCTGTTTTAGTAGCAGATCCTCTGTTATTTCCAGGCCAACCCTGCAGGCCAGATTTAAGCACCCTGCGGGCCAGATCTGGCCTGCAGGCCTTGAGTGTATTAGAACTAATGTATAGTGTCCATATCAGAACTAATATATAGTGCCTCAGCACTATTTTTTGTTTCTTCTTACTTTCTGTGAGAAGAGAATGATGGCTGGCAGCTAAATTGGCTAACATTAGTTTAGACAGTTCTAGTGGCTTGTAAAGAGAGAGTGTTGGTTTCAGTCCAGAAAAAAGGTAACTAATGCCTTTAAAATGGATTTGAAGTGTTTATACTGTTCATGAGAAGTCTGAGGTCCATGAAACATTTGAGGAGATCATCAGGGGAAAGAGTGCTGAAGATAATCAATATCTCCATGGAGCAATTATTAAAGCAGAGACCCTAGTGAGTTCCAAATGATGAACAGAATGAAAGATAAAAGTTATACCAGCAATTTCAAAGGCAATGTCTTTTCCAGTTATTTAAGACTTTTCTTAAAATAGGAAGTTTAGGTAGGTGCAAAATTACAGTAGACTACCAATATTTGAATCATAATATCACATAGACATATTTAATATTCATTAGAGTTCAATATTGCACTGGCAAAATGCTCTCATTTATATACTTTTGAAACATCATGTTATCGGCAAGAGAGGATACGACTATTGTTTTGATATGCAGAGAAGTTAAAAACTATAAATTGGAATTGCTAAATGTTTTGTCCAGAAAAACATGAGGTGGACTGGGTTCCAACAGCAAAGTCTTTATTTCTTAGCCAGAGTGTAGAAAAGGAACATTGGCTCAAGCCATGCCGGTCTTTTATACATTTTTCCCGGCCGGCTTGTAGCCAATGACAATTGTTTGATTTTGCCGCCTTCCCGCGGCTGCAGGGATTGGTTCCTTTTGAACCAATCCCTTTTCGTTCTAAGTACCCAATCAGAATGTATTATTTGAAACCAGTTATTTGCATACAGAACACCAAATTTAGCTGGAAATGAAACAACTTACACTGTATATTTCAAGAGTAGTTTGAAAACAAAGGGAATGAAAAAGTACAATGCTGTTTTGCATTGTCTCTTTCAATCAAATCCTTCAAACTCTTAAACGTATCCCATGACAAGATTAATAATTCTGGAGCTATTAAGTCAGGCAGAGTATAAGGGATGTGTAATAAATAAATAATCTAACTGCATTTAAAAGCAGTTCTACAAGGCTATAAAAATTATCTCGAAAGGACTTTGATAGGTTTTCTGTTAAATTATACTAAAAATGAATTACATTTTGCTAAGTGACTGCCCTTCTTGAATTGCTTGAAACTATGAAATCATTCTTCTCTGTAGTCTATTTTTATCATTGGAGGAAGGGTAGCAAAAAGTTACTTACAAGACCCTTTTTGTTAATAGTTCAATGAGAAATGACAGCTTTTATGATCTTCCATTTAGTTATTTGTGCTGAAATGCACAAACAATTGCCAAATGGCTGCCCTATTGCTTTAAAATATTGATGAATAAGTCAGCAGTTACAAGCATAAGAATTTTGGAGTCTTCAACAAGGGAAACACAACATGGTCTCATGCATGAGTCAACCACCTTTGGAAAAAGTAACATTTTCTCTCTCTTTTTTAAATTTTTGTTTTATCAGATCAAATCTAGGTCTCTTCACCTTCATTAGCAATTTTTCGTCTTTCTAATTCTTATATTCTATACCAAAGGTAGTCACTGCAAATTTCAAAAGGCCTTTGCAAACAACCTGACAATGGGAGAAGTAGACAAGCAGCAGTAAGTAACTTCCCTCTGCTTTAAGTCCTAACCCCAGACATTTGCTTTAGCACTATCCACCCTGTCCTGTGTCCCCCACAAAAATGACTTTTGTGGAAATTGTCCTTGCCTAATAACCCCAATGGTTGTGTCAACATCCAGCTCAAGAATCCAAATAGAACTTCAGGTTCATTCTGTTTCCAAAAATCTTACTGTTTATTGAATCCACTGCATGGTAATGTCGGGGCAAAATTGACTCTGAGATTCCCAGATACCACCAGTTCATAGAATTAAACAATAATTTCCCCAGCCAAATCCCCAACCTCTCACTTTGTTATGGGAATCATTTGCTTCTTCTCCACACCTGCTGTGATGTCCTTGAAAAGGTTTCAGGCTCTCACAGGTTGTTTGCCCTACCCATATTCAAGATTGCCCTACTCATATTTTAAGATTCCTCTTAATTTGCTTGTTTAGTCAATTGTACTTTTACATACTGTGATCAGGCAATACAATCTTGGGTGTGTCTTGACAGGAACAAAACCTAAGGTAAGAGGCAACTTTCAAGGTATTGGGGAGTGCCAACCATGATAAAATAGGAGACTGTAGAATGTCATCATCATTTCCCTTGCTGTGTCAAACTTTTAGTATACCCTTGTAATTAAGATGGGAGGAACTGAAAACATTCATGAGAAACCATCTTGCCTCTATTTGTCTTTTCTGTTTCTTTTCCTGGATTTTAAAACAGGAAAGTGATTGAATGCATAGGCTTTTCTCCATTTTCAGTTCTTTTCCACGAGGCAATGCTTTGTTGATTGTAACTGTGCTTCTTAGTGGAATGAGGTGATCTCTTGGCAAAATAAACTGAACAGGTGGAAATTTCCTGCACTACTGCAGTTGAGTATATGCAAGGAACTGTTTGCATTCAAGTAAAGACACAGAAGAAAATCAAAGGTCCAGGGTGAAGTGTCATCTACTTTTATTCTTCCCCTAATGAAATTCTTTTCCATGTGAGTCAGACAGAACTAAGATCTCTTTTTCTTTTTCTCTCTTGTAAAATAATTCCTGAACATAGGAACCACAATTCAACCCAGTGTTACTTCTGACAAAGAGTTTGGTGGGAGCTGCTTTGGATTAGAGGAACTAGGACATAGAAATTATAAAAATAAATAAATAAACCATGACTACTTAATAAAAGAAGCAGGTGCTGCTTCTCCAGCAGGTGCTGCTACTCCAGCAGTCTATAAATAAACTCTTCAATGCCAGTATGCAACAGGATTTATCCTATTTAGATAAACATAATCTGTTGGATATGGGAGGACTATTTGTATGGAACTGTGAATGGATTTAAAGAGCAACTTAGGCAGTTTTCACTATGTAGATTGCAATTAATATTTTCTTCCATAAGCATATTTTTGTATGAATTATAATTATAGGCCTAAAGGGATTCAAATGCTAAGGAAATATCCAATCAAACATTGTACCAGCTTTTATTAACTTTGTACTATTGGGCAGTTGGAACAAGTTCACTCCCATGTATGATATATTTAGGTGTATGCTGCAATTTAGGTATTACTTTTAGCAGAAGGCTTGGATATAATGGCATTGCTTTACTATATGCATGGGAAATAAAGTGAAAATTGTTCAGACATTATTCAGTTAAGACTAGGATAATGTTGAACACATAAAAAAGACAACCTGAATAATAAAACCAAGACTAATTGATGGGAACAGAAAGATGTTAACAATGATGATATGACAGAGCAACAAGATATCCTGGAAAACCTGCACCAGCTCAGGGCAAGAAAAACACATCTCAGGAGCTACAATGCTTGTTTGCAAATATCAGCACATCAATGGTGGGATTCAAAAATTTTTACTACTGATTCTATGAGCATGGCTTGGTGGACATGGCTTGGTGGGAGTGGCAGGGAAAGGATACTGCAAAATCCCCATTCCCTCCCCACTCCTGGGGGAAGGTTACTGCAAAATCCCATTCCATCCCCACCCCACTAACCTGATTTCCAGCTCTGTTCTCCTTGTGCAGAGCAACAAAAGAAGACCCAGCCAATCAGCTGGGACTTGGAGGCAGAGAATAGGGGATGGGGCCAGTCAGAGGTGGTATTTGCCAGTTCTTCAAACTACACAAAATTTCCACTACTGGTTCTCCAAAACTAATCAGAACCTGCTGAATACCACCTCTGCAGCACATGGAATGAGCAAACTATGACAGATTAGAGAAGGAAAATAAAATATGTCTCAGTACTTTGACAGTAAAAAAAAACACATAGCATATAACACAGGTACTGATAATGAAAACTTGGAAAGGCTGAAAACAGGGCATGTAGAACTTCAATATTATATTTAGTATACAGAATATTTCTTATTAAGATTGGTATTTGGCTTGCCCCACTATCCCTAAAAAAGCAATCTGTAATGACATGTGGGAAAGACAGAGTGGGAAAGATATGATTCTTAGAGAGACAACACAGCCCACAGTTGCATAATGGCAGAGCAAGAAGCTCAGAAGGAATCTTTTCTAAGTTATTGGCCTACAAATGTGACAGTGGCACAATTGCACTTTTAGACTTGCAAGAGTCATAGCATTATAGAATCATCATAGAATTATCATAGAATCATAGGTCTGCAAGGGACTTCGGAAGTCTTCTCGGCAGGAGTCTTTATTCTATCCTAGACAAATGGTCATCCAATATTTTCTTGAAAACCTCCAGTGATGGAAAACCCACAACTCCAGAAGGCAAGCTATTCCATTGATTAATTCCCACTGTCAGAAATTTTCTCCTTAGTTCCAGGTTGGATCTCCCTCTGATGAGCTTTTACCTATTGCTTCTTGTCCTGCCCTCAGGTGCCTTGGAGAACAAAGGGACCCCTGTGACAGTCCTTCAAGTATTGGAGAGATGGTGATTTGAACTCATCTAAAGTGGATAGGTATTCTCTTACCAATTTCTTACCTATTTTGACTTGCGTTCCTGTTATGTGCCTCATAGTGCTGCTTTTGAAAGGCTGGGCTATCTTTTTCCTTATGCACAAAGATGTGCAAAAAAAAAAAAAAAAGGAATTAAGCAGTTCTGCTTTCTTCCTGCTGCACATCACCTTCTTGACTTTTTTGACTATTAGCGGACCAGACATTTTTCTTGACTTTTTTCTTGTTTCTTATTGAAAGTAACTTTTTTGGGTGTGTGTGTGTGATTTTTGGCATTTGTTGCAAGTCTTAGTTCATTCTGAGCCTCAGCTTTCCTAACTCTGTCCTTGCACATTTGGGCTATTTGTTCTAGTTATGTACCCCTCTCCATTTTTTTACACAATTCCTTTTGTTCTTTCAGTTTTGTCAGAGAGTCCTTTATATAACCATACTGGTTTCGTTGGAGTCTCTTGGTTTTTTTTTCCCTTTGTGGTATTGTGCTTCATTGGACTTTTATAATATCATTTTCAGGGTTTCCCAAGCGTATTGAATTTTTTCTTCTTTAGGAGTTCCATCCATGGAATCCTTCCTAAACCCTCTCTAAGTTTGTTGAAGTCCAGTATGACATGGTCACCCTAACCCAAAGTTTCCACAACTTCAACCCCTTCTATCAATTCATCCCTTTAGTGATACTTCAATCCAGTATAGATGACTTCAATCCAGAGACTTCAATCCAGTATAGCTGACCCTCTAGTTCTTTCCTCTACATTTTGAAATTCACATCAGGAATTTCTCTGATCTCCCACTTGCTGCGAGTTCACCTCTCAGCTGATGTCTAGATAGTTAAAATATTTAAATTAACCCATTAATGTAGCTTTACAATAAAATAAAAAAAATCACTTATTTGGTTTTGTTTCTTTTCTGGTAAAGACTTATCAGCTGGTAAGACTGATAAAATCTCACAGATAACTTATTTTATGTTGAGAATTAAGATCAGTTAAATGAAATAATACATTTTTTCCCCTGGGACCATGCCAATACCCTTGAGATAGATTAGAATTCTAGCTTTTATAATTTCCAGCCATCATGGACATCAACATATTAGGTTTATTTACACTCACATTTACCTCTTTCCCTTCTTCTAGGAGTTTAAGCTAGACATCTATGGCTGGGTTGCATGTGAACCCAAAAGATCATAATCAACCTTACACACTGCTGAATTTCTCAAAGACATCTGAAAGCTTGGGTGCATTATTTTATAATGGCAGCCCAGAAACATGGGAGAAAAAAATGATTAAATAATTGGAAATAATTGTATTGTGTGTAAAATATAGTATTTGTATCCAGTCTTGGTTTGTTTCACAATATGAGTTTTACGTCTTTGAAAGCTTTTGTTCTTTTGAATGTTGAATGCATGTTAAACATTTTTTATAGTTCTGATTGAGGCATTTGCACACCACATTCTCCTGGCGCTGATGACATTTATTGATTCTGACAAATAACTTGATGTTGTCCAGTAGCAGGTCACTTGGAATGTAGAAGCATACTGAAAGCAAGATAAATGTCAGCATCATTAATGTCATCAGAGTCTTTCAAAATGAGAACTACACAGAGTATGTAATCTATACCAAATTGATACTTTATGAAGTCTGGTATCCAAAGGGATTTGTTCGTTTCTACAGAAATGAACTTTAGCATCTTATTCAAAGATTCCTGTGGCAATTGGTGATGGGTAACCTTTAAAAAATGGGAAGGATAAATTGCTAGCTGTTTTAGATTTGAGTTCATGGTGTCTATATTCTTATTAGAACAGAACAGAAAAGAACAGAACAACAGAGTTGGAAGAGGTCTTCTAATCCAACCCACTGCTCAGGTAGGAAACTCTGTACTATTTCAAACAAATGGTTGATCAATCTCTCCTTTAAAACTTCTAGTGTTAGTGCATTCACAACTTCTGGAGGCAAGATGTTTCACTGGTTAATTGTTCTAATTGTCAGAAATTTCTCCTTAGTTTCAGATTGCTTCTCTCCTTGATTAATTTCCATCAATTACTTCTTGCCCTGCCTTCAGGTGCTTTGGAGAATAGCTTGACTCCCTCTTCTTGAATGCTAAAACAGGCTATTTTATCAGTCACTGTAGTAAATATTTGGGTTTTAGAGGGGCTTGAAGCATCAATATTATATTAAAGGAAATAAATAAAATAAGGTCAACTGCCTATATCATCGAATTTGGGTGTACAATGTAGGCTGTTTGAATATGGCAGGAAGCACTGTTAATTATTATGAATAAGAAAATACAAGAGTAAGAAAATATTTTTGAAGTCTTCAAAATAAACTAGGAACAGCGTTTATAACACTAACAACATTTTTTATACATTTGATTTAGGTGTCAGCTCAAAAATAGGCTAAAACAGGAATAAAATAGGCTGACATTAGGCTAAAATTAATGAAATTAATTTTATGAAACAAAGGCACAGAGAAGTTCTAATATTTTAATAGGAAGAACAGACAGGGAAAACTGGAAATTTGATACTGCTCTCCAATAGGTATCATTAGATCAGTTTATTTATGTATGGATTTATTTAGAAACATAGCCTACTTTTCAGAAGCAGAGTATAATAGGGTAATAAAGCTGAAGAAAATTGATGATATTAAAAACTCAAAACAGCATCATGAGCATGACAGAAATATCCTAAGTCGTGCAACATCAGAAATTAGATAAAAATCTGATAAATGGAGATATTTCAGCCAATTTATGCTAACAATAATTGGTAGGGAGAGAACTCCATAACCTAGTTCTTAGTTTGTAAATTATCTCATCCTTGTCAGAAAAGCTTTCTTTTGTCAGTGAGTCTCCCTTCCCCACACCCTCGAAGATGAGGAAAATGGAATTGTTAGCCTTTACTGTTTACTGAACTCTTACGTATATGCTTGCTGTCCATGCGGTTGGGAATTCTGGGCCTGTTCACAAATCTGAGAGGTGTCTAGGAATGGGGGAACATTATTTTGATAGCAGTCTAAATATAGAAACTGTGGAGTAATTATTCTAATTCAGCCTGACTCTGCATGTATTAAAACAGGCTTGTAGGGAAAGTTTTTTTTTCCTGTGTAGGGATCTTGGGTTTAATACTAAATAAACTTATTCCTTGATGTTGTAAAATATCTATGAAGTCTAGTTTGGTTTCAACTCACCAGTTCGGTATCAGCTGTAACAGTAACTCAAGCCTTGAGATGCTTTTAGATATAAGCTATCAGGGTTTTTGTAGAATCAAGCATTAATTTATCTCTGAATTATGTTGAAATGACTTTATGGCAACTTTATTTCTCAAGGATGTAAAATTGAAAGGCAATCATCCTAACTACATTAGAATCACCAAATTACTTTTAGGTTGACATTTCCATTTCCATTACTTGTCTATCCAAAAGGAGTATACGTGATGCATATCTGAAAGAACGTATGATTGAAGTTAATTATTCTATTCACCTTTAAATGAATTATAGATTGTGCTGTTTTGCCCAAGAGAAAAGTCATTTTCACCCATTGAACACATCCAGGGATTGTTATTACCATTTGTGGTTGTCCTAATGCAGCTTCATCTCCATGTTTCAACACCGCTGGATTTGTAATAACGTGTGGAAAATTCAAAGGTTACTGGAATTAAATACCACTTTTGCTGTAATAGTTTTCATTCAGAATTACTCATGGTAAGATATAAATTGACATCTAATAGTCTTCAAAGAAAAAAGCAGATGCCACATTTTCCATTTAAATGTCAAATAGTTCTACCAGAGGCAAAGTATTTGGAAAGTACTATTCAAGAAAGTATGTTCCATTGTTGTTAATACATGAGTCTCAGGAGACTTTGGAAAATTTTCTAAATTACACATTATTTGTGTAACTTTACCATTGTGTAGTGGTCTCAATTCTTTTAATATTTTTTAAACTTGGGAATGGCCACTATCATCTTCTTTTATATCTGGCATATATGAGCAAAAATATATGTCTGAAGTATTCCTGTCTTAATGTTTTATTCTAACTGTTTAGTTGTTCTCATTTCAGTATAAAGAAAAAGAAAACAATTTTGTTTTCCTCCAGCCCACAGGAATAGAGAATTTCAGTGAAGTTCATATGCAGGGTATAGAGTTATAAAGGATATATATATCAGTGGTGGTATTCAGCCAGTTTGCACTGGTTCACATGAACCAGTAGCAAGGATTTGACATAGATTGAAGAACTGGTAGTAATTTCTGGCTGGCCATGCCCCAACCTGGTTGCCTGGTCATCGCTCGCTCACTTGCCCCACCTGTCTGATGCTCACCTGCCTAAAAGGCATTTCTTTTTCCCCCTCCCGACAATCGGCTGTTCCTAAGATCAGCTGTTCCAGGATTTCCCTCACTTACTTACTGCTTTGCCCAGGGGGCTTTCCTGAAGCCCAGGAAGGCAAAAAATGGAGGGGGGCACAGCCCCCCTGCCCCTCCATTTTTTGCCTTCCTGGGCCGCATGAAGGCCCCAAAATGAAGCATGGGGGGAGTGCTGCACCTTATGCTCCATTTTCTGCATTCCTGAGTGCAGGGGAAGTTTTCTGGGAGCAAAACCACCACCCAGAAGGCTTCTCTGAGGCTCAGAATGCCCCAAAACAGAGCACAGGGGAGTGCTGAGTGCCCCCCCATACTCTGTTTTCTGTCTTCCTGAGCCCAAGGGAAGCCTCTGGGAGCAAAAATACCCTGCTTAGGAGGCTTTTCTGAGGCCCAGAACACCAAAAATGGGGGGGGGGGGTTTGNGGGGGGGGGGGTTTGCTACAAAAAGCAAAACAAAAAACAAAAACAATCACACCCACTCAGTCACATGGCCATGCCTCCTATCCACACCCACAGAACCGGTAGTAAAAAAAATTGAATCCCACCAATGATATATTAGTTTAGCAGTCAAAGAAGTTAAAAAATTGTAAAGATACAGGAAGGCAAAAAAGAAAAAAAAAGCGCAAAACAAACACCTTTGAATAGAAGGAAATTTCAGACCAATGCAAAGACAGACTTCAACAGTTTTCCACCATTTCTTAAAGCAGGGAATGAATTCACTAAACACTGCTTCAAATCCTACCATGAGCCCAAATAAAATGTTTTTTTTCATGTAAGATGTGGGTACTATCATATTGAATTTAATCATTGATTTAGACGCTGACTAATTCCAAACAGCTCTGAGGGGCTCACCATATAACAAAAAACAAAAAAAAAAACACAGCACAAAGCATAACCGGCAAAAATTAAATAAGTAAAACACATGGCAAATCCAGCCAATAAAACAGAACTCACCAGGAGGGTCCAGATACTTTAATCCAAGATTTGGGTAAAGAGCCAGATCATCAGGGCCTTCCAGAACTACTGGATATTAGAGGGAACTGCATTCCAAAGGAAAGGTGCTGTGATGGAGAAAGAGTGCTTTCTTTGTCCCAAAAGACAGCACTGTTTTGAAGGGACTCAAAGAGTTCTAGTCCTCTCAGTACATATCACCTGGGCATACATCATGGCACCTTAAATGTCATCCTGGAGTAGAATGGCATCCAGTACAGCTCATATAGCAGAAGTGCCATATGGGCAGACTAAGGTGTGCCCATCGCTATCTGCACTGCTGCATTCTGGATCAGATGAAGCCTCTGAGTGGTCTTCAAGGACAACTTAATGTACCCCTGGGAGCAATTAAAACATGGCTGCAATAAGCAGAAGCTCGTCTAAAATACCAATTATGCTGTAATTGTTTTTCTGAGGGGAGGTTCTTCCATAGGACAGGTGCAATTACAGATGTTTGTTTCTGAGGCTCCATCAGGTAATATTGCCTCATTTAAGAAATCCAGAGCATTACCATTATGCCAGATCTTGTGGAATGGGTGGAAACTATTAAGGAGAGGCATGCTATAAGTAACCTGGCCCCATGTCATGCAGGGCTTTAAAGATAACAACCAGTACCTTGAATGGCATCCAGAAGCCTATTTGGAGCTGTGTAGTGCTGTGTAGTGCTTGGAGAGTTGGGATATGTTGACATCTATGATGCATTTGGCTTCATACTCTTGACCAGCTGGGATTTCTGGATGCTTTTCGGAATCAGCCCTTGAATGTATTGCAGTTGTCCAATCAGGAAGTGACTAATACATGAGTGACTAAATAGTGAAATAGAATAATTTAGGAATGGACCAGTGGTGGAATTCAATTTTTTTTACGACCGGTTCTGTGGGCATGGCTTGGTGGGCGTGGCTTGTGGGCATGGCAGGGGAAGGATACTGTAAATCTCCATTCCCTCTCAACCCCTCTAATCTGCTTTCCAGCTCCTTTCTCCTGTGCAGGCAACAAAAGAAGACCTAGCCAATCAGCTGGGACTTGGGAAGCAGAGAATAGATGGAGTGGGGCCAGTCAGAGGTGATATTTGCCAGTTCTCCAAACTTCTCAAAATTTCCATTACTGGTCCTCTGGAACTGGTCAGAACCTACTGAATGCTACCTCTGGAATGGACATTACTTGCTCACAAGATGTATTTGCGCAAAGGCTAGAATCCTAGTTTAACAAGTGTATCACTAGATATGTGATTAAACTATAACACACTCGATATGTGTTACACTATAACATGTGTACAAAAGAATCCTAGTGTAACATACACATTCTTACAGCATAGAGGCTTGTTTCTATTTGTTTTTTAGTTTTTGAGCTTTCCTTGACTACTTTAGTGGGCTGTCAACTATCTACTATCTTCATTCAGAAAAGGAGAGTGACAGAAAATATTTATTGGTTTCATGTATCTAGACCACTTAGCTCCCTCAATTTAGTGGAACTCTTGGTTGATGCTCTGAGATAGTAAAAGCAAGTGTTGAAAGTTGAATCAATGGGGCCTTGTGAAGATGTTATTTTATTGTTTTCTTTGAGCAGATTTGACACTTGTCTCATTCTAAAGATTTACTTATGACATTAAGAGTGTCTCCTTTTCATCTCCCCAGGTTTAAGCCTGGTGGTTATTGCAGAAATTAACTTAAGGCTAGGTCACACTGGCCGACGGATGCAAAACATAGGTAAAAAGGAAACAGCAGACAAGCAAATTTTCCATCCGTTGTTATCCGCTCTCAAAAGTGCCCCAAATTTGCACAAACAGAGCAGACAACAACGGAAAGGAACGTACAGGGGGAGGATGTAGCGGGATATAAAGCAGATGTTCGTAGGAAGCCTTAGCGGATGGAAGCGGATGGAAGCAGATGACACATCGCCAGGGCTTTCTGGGGGAGAACAGTGAAGTAGAACGCGTAGCGGAAGGAGCGGAATGCGTAGCGGATGCATAGCGGATGATACGGATGCATCGAGGAACCCTATAGGATGCATAGCGGATGCTAAGCGGATGCAAAATGTCCACTGCGCATGCGGGGAGGATGAATTGTGTAAGCTCCGCGGATATAAAAGGAGGCAGCTCGCAAGCAGTCAGCATTCAGAGGGAAGACCTGTTGCCCAGAGACATCTTGAGGGAATGCCATGGGGAAGAAGAGGAAGCCTGTGCCTACTCCTGCCAGCCCTGCAAGAAAGGACAGAACCACCATTCCACCCCCTGGCGCTGACTCTGAAAGCTGCTGGTGCTGCTACTGATGCTGCTGGTGCTTCTGGTGCTCTTGGTGTTGCTGGTGCCTTCTCCTGCTGTGCTGCTGGTCTCTCCTGCTGCCGCTGGTGCTTCTCCTGCTGCTGCTGGCTGCTGCTGGTGGTGGTGCTTCTCCTGCTAAGACTGCTGTTGCTGCTGGTGCTGCTGGTGCTTCTCCTGCCTGCTGCTGCTTCTCCTGCTGGTGCTTCTCCTGCTGCTGCTGCTGGGATGGACCAGCCCCAAGGCCCTCAAAGCCCTGCTGTGAAGGCCCTGAAGGCCCTGCCAGAGGGAGGAAGAGGCAAGGCAAGGAGAAGGGGAGGGGAAACAGTACTCCATTTCCGAAGACC
The DNA here is from genome assembly GCA_004320025.1 of Laticauda laticaudata. Taxonomy (NCBI): domain Eukaryota; kingdom Metazoa; phylum Chordata; class Lepidosauria; order Squamata; family Elapidae; genus Laticauda; species Laticauda laticaudata. Next base: position 13,779 of record BHFT01056245.1, read on the forward strand.
ATGAGGAGGAGGTGTCTGGAATGGCTGAGGGAGAACGAGTATCTGTGGAGGAAGGGCCACAGGCTCTATCGCGACACCAAGCGGAAGCAGACAGCGTGGAGAGAGAAGGTGGAGAGCCTGGGCTACACTTCAGATGTACTCCTTGGGTGTGGAAGCACATGCACAACCTGTTATGGCAAGCCTGCACCTGAAGAAATCCGGGCAGGCCACTGTCAAGCTCACTGACCGGAACACCTATGTCATGGCCAGGTGCAGCTTCCTGGAGGGTGAGATCCCGCCACTAACGAGAGCCCCTCTGTCAACCCTCTCCTCTCAGGCAGCCCACAGAGAGCCACTTCTCTTCCAGCCAGGAGACAGCTACCGTGTCCAGGCAAGTGTCTTTGGAGGGCCCCATGACAGAGACCCCCCTGACAGCTGTACTCCCCATGCAGAGGACATTGGAAGATCCCCTGCTCTCAAATGGAGCAAGAAGAAGCAGAGCCACCAGAGACCAAGCCACCCCCACCCCCAGCTCCACCTCCACAGAAAGCAGGCAGAGAGAGGCAGACCGGAGGGACAGAGCCACATTGTCCTCTTGGAGATCAGGGACAACAATCAAAGCCAGCACAGATCTCCTCTCCCAGCTGGTCCAATTCGTCAATACCATCCTCCAACTGCAAGCCCTTCATAACGTTACGTGAGCCAGACCCTCATGGACATGCCTAAGGCCCAGTACCAGGCACTGAAGGAGAGGATCACAGCTCTTTTGCACCACCCTCCAGGCCCAGTTGAACCTCCTCCTACCCAGTCCAGGTCTGCTCTTCCACCCCAGGCGATGTCACAGCCCTTCACGGATTTCAGCAGCCCTCGCCTACCAAGCCTACCACTACCAGGACTTCCCACAGCAGAGGCATACCTTCCCAGTCCAGACCCAGGTTCCTCGGACACCACAGATGCCACAGATGCCTCACCTGACCCCAGCTGCAGACCAGACAGCCCCACTTCCTCAGAACATCTGTCATCAGTCTTGGGACTCACATCCCAGGTCCTTGAGGAAGGGCCTCTCAACCTCACGGGACTGAGTCAGCTCTCTGAGAACTTACTGCACACACTATCCCTCCTGTTGTACTTCTCAGGGCCATGCACCCCAATTGGCATCTCAGACCAGCACTCCAGCAACAGCCACCTCCACAGTCCCTGGCCCCTTTACATCTGAGACCATAGGCACGCCTCAGAGTGACTGAGAAGAGTGCTTGTTACTCTTTGTTGTTACCTGCTCACTTTATCTTTGCTTAAGACACTTTACTTGGGTCATTTTGCTTTTTAATAAAGTCTACACAGTTTTGTTATTAATAAAGGTTATCTTTGCTTCACACACTTGGTTTCATTTTTTTTACTTAATAAAGTGTTGGGGAAAACTTTGAAAAAAAGGGTTAAGCCTTTTGCATGCTTGTTTGATTGGTAAGGGATAGATGTGGGATGGAATAGCTGTGGGATTGGTAAGGATAGCTGTGGGATGGATAGCTGAGGGATGGGTAAGGATGCTTGTGGGATGGATAGCTGTGGGGGATGAGTACTGATAGCTGGATTGGTAAGGATAGCTGTGGGATAAGGATAGTTGTGGGATGGGTAAGGATAGCTGTGGGATAGATAAACCTCCAGTGCAAGCATAGTGTAGACTGTATGGTCCACCCTCCCAGTTGCCACACATAATGACCTTTATTATCAAGAACAATATTCATTGATCAACACATTTCAACATAAACAAAACTCTTTATTAATGCCCTACTCTAATTGTAAGGCCACTCAACATACATGGCACAATCTCATGCAATGTGATGAGACAGGCTCAAGGAAGCATCGCCTTGAAGCATCTACCATCCTGTCTTGCCACCCACTAACTCCAGCTGGGGAGTTGCACCAGTTGTGGGTGGGTCTCAGAGGTTGCGCTGCTTCTTCCCTTCACATGAGCTCTGTTGGGGCCTTGTACATCCCACAGATATCTTATCAGGTTTTGTTCTTGCATCCATTCACCAGGCTCCCATGTCCCCATTGCCTTGTTGGCATCCACTAAGCCTGTTCTGAAACACTGGGTAGTGGGTGCACATGAGATTGTGCAGGATGCAGCAAGCTTCCATGATGCTCCTCACAGTCTGTGGGCGATGCTGCATGGTGGTGAGAAGTACCTGGAAACCTGTTTGATCAGGGATGCCAAAGGCGTTCTCCACCACCCGTCTTGCCCTGGACAAGCCTGTAGTTGAAGATCCTCCTCCTCTATCACGGGTGAGGTATCTCGAAGTGTAGGGCTCCATGAGGTAGATTCTGAGGGAGAAGGCGTCATCACCCACGATGAAGTAGGGCACATCTTGTGTGTCATTGGGTAGGGGGTCTGGATCTGGGAAACCCATGATGAGGTTGCATTCCAGCCCACCCTTGAGGTCACTGGCGTTGTATATCTGGGCATCTGAAGCTGACCCGTTGCCTGAAGCATCGATGTACATGAACTTGTAGTCAGCATCAACCATGGCAAAGAGGATGATGCTGAAGAAGCCCTTGTAGTTGAAATAATTGGCCCTGAGTTGGGTGGAGCTTTTCAGGCCACGTGCTTCCCATCTATGGCTCAACGGTGTGGGGAAAGTTCCAGTTCTTGATACCACTGCTCTGCAACTTTCCTCCAGCCTTCTTCAGTGGTGGGACACTGGAGGAGCTCCTCCACGTATTCTTCGATGATGGCCTGCACCACTTCTTCTGACCACTTTGCTGATGCTATGGTGTTTGGCACCCTCCAGGCATACTGCATGTTTCTGTATGTGGTCCCAGAGGCCAGGTGCTGCAGAGTCAGTGCCACCTTCAGTCACCCGGGTCCAAGCTGGGATGGAAGTTGGTGTTTGCCTTGGTCAACCTGGGTCTCAGACGCTCCACAACTTGCGTCAAATATGGCTGGTGGCATCCTCATGAAGTGCTGGAATGCACGAGGGTTCTTCATCTCAGCTCCACCATCAGCTTGTCATAGAGTCCAAACTGCACTCTTCTCCCAATCCATCTTCGAACCCAGACAGCTTCTTGGAGTCTTCCTTCTTGCATAGAAGAGGTGAAACAAGTCTGAACAGGGCTTGGTTCTGGTGTTTGAATGATGGCGGCTACCAAAAGGAGTGTGCGATGATTCATGGTGGAGATCAATGGATGATGTGGAAGAGCAAGAGAGCAAGGCTGAAAGAGGTCTGCACACCCAAGACTGCTGGACTGATAATGACATCCACGGTGATTCCTCCCCCTTTTTATAGGAAATGTCGGTTTTTCCTCTAGATGTCCTTCCACATACTCTCTAGACATCCTCCAGACATCCTAAATATATCCAAGATACATCCCATATACGAATGTTTTGTCATGGTTTTAATGCTTTATATCCGAACTGCATCCGCTTTTCATCCTTTCTATGTCCATGCTACTAAACGCTGTGTGGACGTTCTGTGTACTTTTCGCTTCCTCCCTCTTTCCGCTTTCCGTTGGAGCGGATGTGAGTTGCGCGGATGTCCAGAGGATGCTGAGAGGATATATCGGATGTGTAATGGATGACAATGGACGTAGAACGTTTGTTGGGCGTAGGTGTCGCGGATGTAGATCGTACGCGGCAAAAAGTTCATCCGCTCAAAAAGTTTTGTGCAGCTCAAAGCTCTTTGAGTGGATGAAATAGAAGTAGACGGATGTTTGACGGATAGGGCATATGAAAGACGTACACAGTGAGTATACAATGGATGCATCGTGTTTTCAAACGGATGGCAAGCTTTTTTTTCTGTTTTACATCCTCTTTGCATCCATTGGTGCAGTGTGACATGGGCTTTCGAGAAAACAATTACTTCCACCATATTTTACACCATATTTAATAGCTTTCCATTTCAGATGAAATTCATTTTCATTTGTTAAATATTTTCATTGTGTCATTAAATCTTCTGCTTAATCAGTTTCCAAGCACAGGATTGGCAAGATGCTTTCCTCTATTGAAACAGAAGTAGGTTTCTTAATCTCTGTTTAATTGGCTATTTAGAAGAACAGATTTACCTTCCTATTGACATAAATCATCCAAATTACCTTTTGGGAATTGCTGAATGTAAAAACCTTGGTTCTTAGCAAGGATGCTATTAATCTAAGAGACTAAAGTAAAAATCTCTACTTACATGTTTAGACATAATGATGGCCATGAGTTGCAAGAGGAAACCTTGACCTCTAGTGTCCCAGAAGTTCACACAAATAGAGTTGTACAAGAGCTGATGATACAGAATCTGAGTAACCCCAAGGCACAAATATTATCCAGAATTCTACAGAAATGTAAGTTGTCCTAACTATTTAATAGACTTCAAATTAGTATGCTGAACAAGTTGAACCATCTTCAAGACTAATCTGTTTAATAGTCTATTCCTATATGCAAGCCCAGGGGTTTGCTCTGGCTGCACATAGAATGAATGGTTAGTTAGTTCATAGGCAAGGTATTTTTACAGTCAGAAAGGAGGAGAAGCACAGGATGAATTTTCTGCCTTAGGTACTAAAATAACTTAGCTGAATTTGGACACTGTGATAAAGATAACATTTTAGTGTTATGCCATAACATGTCGGCATAGTTAAATATTTAGCCATTTTCTTCCATCAGGATTAATTTGAGTGGTTAATCTAGGGGTGCAGGTTGTTAAATTTTAACTCCCATCAAGATCACCTTTCATGATTAAAGCAACTGGAAGTTGTTAAGCTAACAACAACTGGAGATCCACAAACTACCGTATATACTCACATATAAGTCGATCTCGCATATCAGCCAATTCTTAAAAAACTGCCCCCAAATGAGGAATTTTGCAAAAACTCGCATATTAGCCAACCCCCAAATACCATGGTGTTCAACCCCTGATAAAGGAAAATCTGGAGACCCATGAAAAAAAATCTGGAGATGCTGCGAGATGGTTCGGTAAATTACGATGGCGTAATCGAATGCGAATCCCAACATGTTCCCAATGAGCTGGGAACAGGTAAATTGTTAAACTATTTTTGAGTAGATCCCAGCATCAGAAAAGCCGCCGCGCTCCCGTCCAATTAACTTCGATCTAGTCAGGCTATCGCGCGTTCTGAGCAACAACGGTGGCGATAACCGCGAGGCTCAAGCCCTGCGAAGATGGGCTCCAAGGACCAAGGCTCAGCCTGTCAGAGAAAGATATCGTGGAGACAGTGACTATAATGGGCGACAGACTTCCCTCGAACAGCAGTAAGTGAAGGCCGAGAGTGGAAAAGGCGGTGTGGCGATGCAAAAGATGGCGGACCATCGTCCATGGGCCAGAGATAAAACTGGCGCCGTGTACTTGCCACATAGCATTTTACTTGAGGGCGAGGGCCTTCAAGGCCAGAGCTGACGGGAGGTGCGGTAGACAAGAACTCTTCACTCGACGGAAGCCGCGCCCCACTAAGTTCGCTGCTCTACACCGGCACAAATCAAGCAGCGCCACCGAGAGGGAGAAGGGGGGATTTCCTTCCAAGCGGTCATTGAACCACTGACTGAAAGTAACCGTGGCTGAACACCGAGGGATTCATTGGGCCCTCCTCACCACCATATAACGGTGGTTATAAAAAAAAAATCTGATTTATGCGCTGCGGTATCTGCTATCCCGCATTAGATAGGCACTCACTGATAGAGGAGCGAAAGTAGAAAGAAACGACAGGAGAAAAAGTTCTCGGGGATGAGTGCGCACAGAAGTGTCTGGGTACACGCTCTTGTTATTATGTCTCTTTGCAAAAGGGGGTGATTGTTTATTCAGAGCCTAGGTCAAGCCAGTCGACAGGAATACACAATGATTTTAATTAGTCACAGTATAGGCAAAATTCCAGGTCAGACGGATCAGCAAGATTAAAATTCATAAGGATATTCCTGCTTTACAAAGCTGCATGCTAGACTACTAATCACAATGTGAATAAGAATTTCTACAGATGTTTAGCTCTTGTCCCTGTAGATGTGCCTGCAAAAGGTCACTGAGGAGCAGAAAGCTCAATGATTATAACGTGAGTGATACAATGTTGCAAATGCCGTGAACAATACATAGTTGACATGATACACAGTGGCAATCATATGAATGATATATAATTACTACATTCCTCTGTGTTTTATAATTTATGTACGAGTCTTCTTTCATGTCCAAGAAGACAGGAACTTTTTCTAGAATGTTCATACATCCCAGTCATCTAGGCAGGGAGTGCGACCGTCAGCAGTCAGGGTTGTCCAAGCGAGCGGTATTCAGCAATACATTTTTTCGTCAGTGTGTAAGGTACTATAAACATGAGCTTGCAATAACACATTAACATTAGCAGTTATGGAGGATAATTGATTTTTCAAAAATGCAATATTCCTATTAAAACAACAAGGGTCCTATCAATACATATCAATAAAATGATTTTAATAGGTCCGCGCAATTGCAGTTAAAGAGTGTTAACCATGTGAAATAGAAAACAAGCACTTGATCACCAATTATACAATGTTTAGCCTTTCGTTCTCTATCTTATTAAGACGTTTTTTCTAAATTCTTCATAGAATCCAAACACGATCCCCCTGCATCTAGCAATAAAAACAACATTTTCTTTAAGCGCAGCACACACTCCCCTTGTTTTAAATACAGGTCTAAGCCTTAACGATCTGCAAGACCACTTCGAGAGGGACGTCAAGTGAGTTTTGCAAAGCTGTAATTATTTCTCAATTCATACATAAATCATCAATGAATGGTGATGACCAGAGCTGTAATTTTGTGTTTCAGAGACAGCTAGTCTGCAATCCCGTGGCTGCGCCCGTGGTGCCCAGAGCAAGCAGTAACTAGATGAGAGTCATCAATAATTTCCCGCTTTGCTCTGAGGGGGTATTCCATGGGTGCCTGTAGGATATAAAATCATCAGAGTTATAACACGTCAATTTTGGTATATGACCATACTGAATGCAAAATGATGTGATTTAATAAGTCATCCCCGTAGACACATGCTGTGAGACCGTGGGAACAAGCCCAGACAGAATATTGCCAGGGATAAACTACATTCCTTTCAGGCATGAGTTAATTCTCTCCCTGAAGTGTGTGTAGGACTGCAGGATATCCTCTGATGGTGTTGTGGTGCGGCCAAGGCGGTTCTTAGAAAGATATACATTACATAGATGCATATGGCATTAGAACATTATGACAATATTGTGAGATATTGGATGAATATTCCAAGCAACACGACCGCCATGATTGGAAGAAACGTAATAGTGGAGTTCCTCAAGGCGGCAACGTTCGTAAGTGATGTGAATTAGCAATGGATTCTTGGGAAGCGATGGCTTCGTAAAAAGGTGGAGAGGCAGAATACAAAGCCAACATGTGGAGCACTTGATGAGTTTGAAAGAGTTCAGCAAAGCATAGGAGCTTTGACTAATGGAATCAAATGGTTAACTCCTGTGTTATGGGTTGCAAGAATGGGATTTAATAACCTTTTCATGTGGTCCACCTGGGTTAGAGCGAGGGAGTTCAATGTGACGTTGAATGTAAAAAATATTTCCATAATGCTTTCTGGCCAGACTCCTTTTAGGCGGGCACCCCATTTAAGCCAGTGTCCATAGGGTACTTTCTTGCTTGGTCCGTGAACCTTATGGTTACCAGGTTGCATTTGGGCAATTTTTTTATCATGCATGAATTCCATGTGTTGCGAGTGACAGTGATGAGATCACCCTTAGTGCCGATCCCAATAATATGTCCAGTTGAAACACACGACAGGCTTTGCAAAAGTAATCCGATGACCCCGCAATCAAGAAGTCATTGGGCAGGGGACTGAGTATTGGAAACGGGCTGTCCGGGGCATACATAAAACCTATATTATTTACAACTCTATGACTAGGCTCCGTTGGATGAGAAGGCGAGTTGCAGGCGTGGAGCCTACAAGCATTTCTGCCAATGAATTGAGTTGATGGGTAGAATCTTCTATGCGAGAAGAATTGGTTGTAGAGCTTAAACGATGCCTTGAAAGTCTTTATAATCCAAGTAATATATTTTCGTGAGGCTTCTGCGGATCATCATGGATAGTTCTTTTGAAGCGTCGTTTGTTGACAGGATCAGAGTTCGGGTATATAAAAGCATACAAAGTGGAGAGAGGACTTGGACAAGTTAGTTTAGACATTTACGAGATGGAAGGGAATGCAATTAGAAGAAAAAGGATAATAATTACAATAATGACAATGAAGATTAATTTGGTCATTCATCAAGGATGTTAGTTGGGTTGGAGGAACCGTAATACAGAGAAGGACATTTAGTCCCCTATATCTAGCTTGAATAGAGGAAAAGAGTTTAAGGTTTTTCATAGGAAGAGTAAAGAAGGAACAAAAGAGCGAGTGATAGAGTGTTCTGTAACAAACAGAAGTGCGACAGAGTGAAAGATAGGGAGCATTTTTCATGACGTAACCACATGGAACAAGTATAATAGCCTTCTGTTAAGAGAGCTTTTAACACGAATAATTCTTTGACAGAAGCATATGGTTTTGTTGAAGTATGTGTGAATATAGGAGATAGATTTAGGGAAGATTATAATGCCAACAAACCAATAGGACTAGTCACTCATCATAATTAAATAAAGCGAATTTCTAATGTGGTCAATGACAATGTTGAAAAAGGCTAAGTAGATATGTATAGGTTGAAATTGCAAAGAGGATAAGGCAGAATATAGGAAGAGTTTAAGATGTAGATGTAGCGGGAATTCCATGATAGGGTCTTACCCGCCCGAGCCAGGGACCAGCAGAGTGTTTGTCTGGTAGTAAAATCGCAGCGTAGCCTCGTCCCAGGTGAGAAGCTCAGCGGACCCTGCAGCGGGATCTGGGTAATTTGCGATAGAGTGTACCAGAGGTCTGTTAGGAGGGGTGAGGCGGAGGAAAAATGACGTGAAGCAGCAGAAGTGGGAGGAATGCAGTCAGATTAAAGAAAAGTTTAAAGTGTAAAGACAATGTTAAGAAATTTGCAATGCTGGGAGGTTAGGGGTTTTTCCCACAACGAATATCTATCAAGAGCACGTTTCAGAGATAAGTGAGCGTTCACAATAGCTGCCTGCTGTTGTAGGGAACTCCAACTTGTGAGTACATCCATCTGTTACAGAAGTCCTGGAAAGCAGAACTCGTATAGGCAGTTCCATTGTCTGTTTTGATTTCTTTTGGACGTCCAGCGAGGCAAAGGTACGAATTGAATGATTGATGAATGTTTACAGTTTTCGCCCCCTTGAGAGTGCCAGAATAAATCCTGAATATGTATCAATGGAAACGTGCAAATATTTCAAGGCAAAAGGTGGATACTGAGTTACATCCATTTGCCAAATTTCACAAGCTTTAATCCTCTAGGATTTACTCTATGGGAATGAATGTCCTTGCTTACTGCATGTGGGGCATTGTTGTAATGGCAGCAGCTTCTGCTGAGTTAGAGAAAATTGTTTTTGTAATGGCTTTTTATTTTGGTGTACATAGTCATGGCTTTGGCTGCTGTCAGATTAAAATTGATTTACTGATGCAGCTGCTGCAGCTAGAATCACTGTGTGTATGACCAGAGTAGTGTGACTGTATCGGCTGAGTGCGAGTCGTGGAGAGATTCAGGGAGGTTGATGGCTCGTGATGTGCACAAGAATGGATGCGTACGGTATTGATACATTGTTGTAGAGGAAAGCAACAATTTTAACAAAGGACAGATATGCTAGGAGATAATAGGCTTGATATATATATTTTTCAAAATCTGAGAACGCTGTATAAGGAATCTACTATTCTAAATTAAAAGAGTTTTGAAACTGTTGAACGCAATAAGAGATGGCAGCAAGTCTGCTGTTGAGCAGAGAAGATGCAGAGGGGTAATTTTAGTTTCCACTCTCCCTCTTGTACCATGCACAGCACCATACATTTTCCCCCATCTGCATAAAGCGTAGGTGCATCCTAAGGTAGAAAGGAGATATTGGATGAAGGGAGGGATGCATTCAAAAAGTGAGAGTTTTAAAGTTGAGCGTGGGTCCGCTGGTAATGGCAAGAAGTTTGCCCTGGCCACTCTTGCTAAGAGCGTATTGTAGTTTCTTCTGAATTACACCATATGCATTTCCACGTGGTCAGGGTGCAGAGGAGTGAATATTGAAACAGGCTCACATCCCATGAGTTGTTTACATTTTGTCGACCTTTAAAAGATCAACTGGGAATAATGCAGAGGTTTTACTAGTGATTGTGCCGTGGGGGTGTGGTGAACAATTGCAGCCATTCTAAAATCAGAACCTGTGCTGATGAAGATTGCATAATAACAGCTGTTGGTCTCTGACAGGTATGTAGTAAAGCAATTGATAAAGGGCAATTCCTCTATAGCTCGTCCACCCATCGAGTAGCCAGTGAATGGGAAACGTCTTTAATGCCTGCAGCTGCTCTTTATTTAGAATGATAACATCAGACGAGCTTTACCTTGTGTGGGGCAATTAAAAACTGATGAGTAGTCTGATAGCGCGTCAAGAGAACCCATTACGGCAGTGCCCAATCTCTAAGGTTCATGCCAGAACTGATTGTACCCAGTGCACGATACCTGTGCTTATAGGCGGGAGTTCGCTGGGAGAAGGGAAGAAGAGATAGGTGAAGAAGAGCTAACCGGTACAGCTGTACCATAATAGGACAAAACAGGGTGTTTGACTTGACTTCTTATCTTGGCGGCTATTCGTAGGACACCTTGCCTTTACCTTGTTTATAGGGCGTCTACCGCACGTGCGCAGATTTGAAGTACCTGTGCGCCTGTTGCGGCATGTGTGCGAGGCAATCCCGAGTATGCTCATCGGATCGTATCGCAGTCAATTTCAAAAATTGTAGAGGATATTTTGTCCTGTATGTTGCATGCTAAATCCAAATATATTGACCACATAGTTGGACTGTTCTAAACAATGTCTGCTGTTGTGTAACGACCTTTCGAGGTTCGCCTCAAGCTCAAGTACGTGTTGGGTCTGGGTCGCGCTGCGCTGCTAGAGTGTAGAGTTTCGTATGAGAACCCCAGTAGGCGAAAAAGTATGTTTCCGGTATCCTAACGTTGGGTGTAATGGAAGTGGAAGAGAAACTGTCGTTTTAAATCAATAATGATTAAGAGTGCATACTGCTTGCAGTAATGTTGCATTTGGTGAGATGAGTTAAAGGGAGCAGTGCACGGCCCAAGGCACTGGTAATGTGGCTAGGGTGGGGTCTCCACTTGGACATGGAGGATTAACGAATTCACAGCTCGTACAGACCCTCCATGAAGGAGCGCAGCAACCAGTTTATTCCCTTTTCGACTACAAAAACTATACACTCATGGAGAGACTATCAGACACTGAGCAGATGGACCTTGTGATCATATGTCGTTGGAACATAGAGATGTAAGGCTTCCAGCTTTATAGAAGGGAAGAGGGCAGCGATCATATTCACACAGGGTTAGTGAGTTCAATGCAAGCGAAGCATGGTTAGTGGGGTAAGTTGTGCATTTAAGACTGTGACATAAGGTCTCTTCCCTAACAAATTATATAGCAGAGGAATTACAGCTGGTTTTATATATAAGCAACACATTGAGACCGGAATGGGCTTTTACCCAGTTTTTCTGCTAAGCGAGCTTCCTGCAGTCCCCACTCCTTCACGCGGTGCCGCACATCTGCAGCCAAGGTGTTGGCCACCCAGCGGTGTCGGATGACGTGAAATATCCGCTCCAGTAATCTAAAGACAGAAAGATCGATCCATTTCAATAAGAATGTTACCGTTAGGTTCTTTGTTGACTGAATTGGTCTTTCCAATTGCATAGAGTTGCTCTTGTTGTTAGGTCTAAGAGCACAATCATTTTGCCACAACATGCCCCTCATTTATAGTAACTTCTGTATTAGCTACGTACAGACTAGACACATCAGGACACATATACAGTGCGGTCATGCAGAAAAAGAGGGAAGATAACCTTGTCAGTACTAAATCCTACAGGAAAAGCTAGGCACTGGAGATTTGGGGGGCATATGAACAAGGCGTGAACAGTGACGTAAAAAGAGAGTCAGCGGGACGACCGAGGAAGAATAAGTAAGCTGTTTCAGTTAGCAACAAGATTCGATAAGTGATAGAGAAGAAGAGAGGTTGCAAGTTTCAGACCTTTGTGTGGCTGGCTGTTCTGCCCTTCTTAGTTTCCCTGATTCAAAAAGGGTTTTTGGAAGAGTGGCAGGTTTTGCTGTCATTTCTTTTTGGACTCTGCACCTGATTAAGTCCAGCTGATGTCAGCCCCTTTTGGCTCGGGCATGGCGTCTATTGGGGGCGATGTCCCCTTACTGGTTTCTTGACATATTTGCTCCCCGCCCGGGCTCTACCATTGGCTTTAAAGTGACCTGGCCTTCTGCCACAATTAAAACAATTGCCCATATTGCGATGTGTTTGTTGGGGAAATGGGAGAAGAGCCATGTTCTGCTGCATGCTTCAGTAAATGGGCTTGCATGCCAGAGTAGACATGAATGGAATGAGTGTTCCTATGATTGGCAGGCTGTAAGATAATCTGCCAGTGTTGTAGGTAACTTTTTCTTATTAATTAATGGGTTGCAAACTTTCTGACCAATCAGACGTTTGCAGTTTTATAAGCAAGTTCTCAATATTTAATTCATTTGACAAGCCTCCTCGATGTATGCAGATTGTCTCTCTGGAAAGGGCTGTCTGTGAGACGTAGTTGTGGAGTAGAGGACGGAAAGGCCTCAGAATGGTCCTTGTAATAACTTGTTCGAGTTAAGAGGATTGTGGCAAGCATCCGCATTACAACCTTCGCAAGCCAGGCTGCCAAAGCACATCCTGTAAATATAGGGAAGCACGCTCTTGCTCTGTGGCAATGTAACTAGCTTAGGCAATCTAGAGTGACATTGTGTCGGCAGTAGCGTTAGTCTGCGCATGACCGTACGTATGAAATTCCTCTGCACAGCACATCATAGGCACCGCCACCAAGCCACAATAGTTATCGAATATCTAGACAGAACGTAGAGGGAACAGGATCATGTGTTATCATGGGAAATGTACGCCAAATAATTGTATATTCAAGTCAGCTCTGGTTGGGCTATTTGATCCTAATAAGACCCGTGTAAATAGGCGGATTGTAATACCATTTGTCCTGCAGATCTTTTAAATACCTTATGATTTTGTACGGCATTGGGGTAATATGAGGAGCTGGAGGATTGCGGTTTGTATGATAGGATAAAGGGAGGCAGGCTGCAAGGGTGCCTCATCCATTTATTTCCTCGTAAAGCTTGTTGAATGGTTTTTAACAACACCCCCCCCACCTCAGGGAGGGGGTGGAGGAACACAGGGCTCTTACATTAAGGAAGTGGATCTGGATGGAGGGAGGCTCCGTAATGACTTAGTGATCATTGGAAGCGGGAGGTTGCGGACAGAAAATTATCAATAAT
>BHFT01056246.1:0-12275 GCA_004320025.1 Laticauda laticaudata
GTCAAGATCTTTGTCTTATCTTTATTTATTTTCAAACCAGCCACCTTACCATATGTCTCTATCTTTTCTATCAATTTAGGTGCTGTTTCTAGTTGAAACAATTTCCAACCAGTTGAAATTATTTAACCAAAAGTATTTATAATGTGTCTTTTTTACCTGCCTGGGTGGGATATATTGATAAAATTAGAGAGATGCAGTTCCTGAGATAACCTGATTACATGCCATAAAGGTAATGAGGAACACCTTAAGTTGGACACAGAAGCAAATGGGCACCCAATGCATCCCACATAGCAGAAGTGCAATCCGAGGGACATCAAAAACTGCTCATGCCAAGTTTGCACTCAAGTCTGCACCAGCTGCAGCTTCCAGATACTCTTCAAAGATAGCCCCACATAGAGCACATTGCTGTTGTCAATAGAGGAGATGACCAGAACATGACTGAAAGGGCATCTTGATCTTGGAAGGGGTGTAACTGCACAAAATTGAGCAAGGCCCCCCTAGCCATGACTGGCACATGTTCCTCAAGTCTGAAAGGGCTCAGACTCAGCTGAAACAGCTGAGGCAATCTGGCCCAGAGTGACTCAACTTGGCAGAGCAAACAAGAGAAGAGGCCCTAGATGCAGCCAAGGCAACAGCCCAGCAGAGTGGACAAATTCACAAAGCGGCAGTCTTAACCAGCTTGGCTCAGAACAGCAACCAACCACCCATCTCAGCAACTCAGCGGCGCAACCTGAGAGGTAATATGAAATCATATAGACTCTTCTGACTGTGCAGGAAGTTGAACTAGATGACCTCCAAGTGCTCTTCCATTCTGTTATGCTATGTTCTAAATAGGAATTGTGAGCTCAGGAAGACTCCCAGATTATGCACTGGAGTAGTGCCACTTCCTCCAGAACCAAGGAAGATGTAAGGACTTGCCTCTCCTCTGTGCTCAAGAAAGTAGAACTCTTGAAACAATTGGCATTTCAAAAGGAAACTTTTACTGAGAGAAAGTGATAGCAAGACAAATAAAGCAGGATCTGAAGATTCCCAGGTAATTCTGTTAGGTTAAAACAGTTAGAGACCCCCCTCCTCAGTCTGATGTTGAATAAGCCAATCCACAGGTGCAAAGATATTTTGAGAATTGCAGGCTGAGAAGGTGATAAGAAGGTGTTCTCAGGCATCGCTTACTGGAGGCTCTGAAGGTGAGACAAAACTGATGCCGCTTCCTCCTTACATTCCCAGGAAGGTAAATCAAAGTACAGCATAAATGGGCATCAGGAAAAAGATTATAAACTTAAAAATGCCTCCAGGCCCCCCTCCCCACCAGAATGGCATCATCCTAATAGGGATCTATGGGACCTGACATGCTGCCTCCCTAGGAGAAGGAGAAATCCACCTGGGAAAGAAACAAAAGGAAAGAGTCCAAACAATTGTTTAGTGAGGTTTATCAGGCTATTGCATGTGAAGTTTCTTCAATAACTCAGAGGCCCTGACATGTCTTTTAGCTACCCATTTATTTTCACAGGGGGGCAAGTGCTTCCAGAACACAAAGTATTGTGTGGCATCATGGTGTGTGCGTGAGATAAGCACCTACTTAATTTCAAATTGTTGCTCCCCATCGACCATGATAGGAAGAGGTGGTGTTTTTTCAGGTGGTCTAAGTGGGGAGGTAATTTCCGGTTTCAATATGCTGCAATAAAACATGGGGTGCACCTTTCTGAGGGTTTTTGGCAGTGGTAACTCGACCATCACAGGATTTATAATCTGAGTGATGGGGAAAGGCACTATATATTTTTGTCCTAATATTTTGGAGGGTTGTCAGAATTGTACAAACTTGGTGGGCAGGAATACTCTATCCTCAACTTTGAAAGGTTTGGTCTCTGCTCATTTCTTATCTGCCTGTGCTTTAAAAGCAGCTGTAGTATCACTGAGTGCTTTTCTTACCACCGGCCAGGTATTTTGCAGTTGATGTATCCACTCCTTAAGGGAGGGTATTGTGGATTCTTCTATGGGTAGTTCTGGCATTGGGTTGAAGTCCTGACCAGTGCCTGATACCGTGTGACCTATGTTGCCTTTAGAGTGTCTATTCACTCAGTTAGCAAGCCTGATGATGAGCTTTTATTGAAAGGCTTGTGATAGCAAGAGTCCTAGGTGGGAACTAAACTTTCCCACTTCAAAACAGCAATTTGAAGCAGTGCAAACAAAACCCTCCCACAGTACAGCAATGGAAGAAACAGAAACTTTAAATAAAAATCTTTCCAATCCTCCCTCCTCCCACCAGAATGCCAGCATCTCAATAGAAATATATGGGACCTGGCATACTGCTTCCCTAGAAAAACAGGAAGACCACCTGAAAGAAAACAAAAAGAGGGAAGGAGAGATAAAGAAAACATAAAATCAGTGAGGTTTGTCAGGGTATAATTGATGAAATATACTAATATTAATTTAGGGACATGCACATGTTTTTTGTAAACCATGAACCATTCACTGGGTGAGATGGGGAAGTGTTTCCAAACTACCATGTACTGAGTGGCTCCATGGAATTTCCTAGTAGAGTCTAGAATTTTTTGAACCTCAAAATGTTGTTTGCCCACTACCATAATAGGGGGTAGAATAGGGGTAGTAGTCAGATGAAGGTCAGAGGTAACTTCAGTGTTTTCAGCAATCTACAATGGAAAACAGAGTGGACTTGCCGTAATGATCTTGGAAATTACAATTACACTGTGACAGGGTTAATAATATGAACGTTGAACTCCAGACCCCTGGGTCTGGAGTTACACTGAAACACCTACTTTTTCATTGTTTTTATACAATTTTATACTTTTCTTTTCCAAATAGATGGAACTTTGGCCAAGACCACTCATGACTTTTTTTCCACTGATGAGAATATTGAGAGTTTATGAAAGCATATTGTGCTTTCCAGTGATGGGATTCAAATTTTTTTACTATCGGTTCTGTGGCTGTGGCTTGGTGGGCATGGCAAGGGAAGGATACTGTAAAATCTCTCATCAGAGGTGGTATTTGCCAGTTCTCTGAACTACTCAAAATTTCTGCTACTGGTTCTCCAGAACTGGTCAGAACCTACTGAATACCACTTCTGGTGCTTTCCAACCATAATTTAGTCATGATAAAGCAAAAGTCAAGAATGAAAAGTTTTTGTTTCAATACTTCATTTCTGTCCTAAGGTTTTAAATTTTTTTTTATGTATCTGCAATTATATACACAGTGCGAATACACAAGGAGATGAAATAGAACCCACCAGCCTTGCCACCTTTTTTTTGAGGAGAGGGTTGATGCAAATATTTGAATTGAAGAAGATATAATTAAAATGGCTAAGATGTGAAGATAATGAGAGCAAGTCAATGAAATGGAGGCAGAAATGGAGAGAATCCTTTTGCACAATTCCAACTGAAGTATTATGTTAGTCTGCCTTCCTCCATGTGTAAAGAGTGCATGTGTGTAATAGAGACTTTATCTCTGAAGGTTCTTTGTGCAAATAGGAATTGTTGAGGTAATTCCCCGTTAGGAGAATGAGTGCACACAGGGAGACATAATGAGAGTGGTGTGGAATAACACACAACCAGCACACAAATACACTAAATAATAAAATGTAGGTTTTACTTCCAACAAATGATTAAGCAAAGTCCAACAAGCAGTCCAAGTCATACATGTTTAAAGCAGTCAGTATTCAGTCCAGGGATAATACAAAATCAAAGTCCAGTACCATAAACAGTTCAGTAAACAGACTCACATCAAATCCAAGAAGAACTATGATCAGTAACAGTCAATAGGTGAAAATGCAGGAACCAAAAACATCCAAGTCAACTACCAACAACAGAACATAAGAACCCAGGTTTCTGGCTCCATCTTATGGCCGTTTGAGGAACCACACCCAATTACAATTTTAGCATTCCCTTAAAGATACAGTATTAAACGTCCATCTTGGTTTATATATTTCCAAACCAACTGTTAGGTGACTATCAATTTCTAACAGGAATGCAAAAAAATCAAGATTCTCAATTGTCCANAAGCCAAAGGCATCAACTGTTTCCTTTTAAAGACCATAGAATAAAGAAAGGACCTTGGAAATCAACTAGTCCAAATGATATGAGAATCTAATATACCCCTTCGATGGAGATCTTCATGCAGAGGTTGAAAATGCTTAACAGATCCTGCACTGAGCAAGAGAATTGGCTCGGATTACCTGGGATATAATTTCCATATCTGATTTTAATAAGTTTCTAAGGGCTACAAAAGAAGTGATTTGTATATTCGAGTTGAATTTACATGTTGTTACTGAATATTATTAAACCACTTATTCCTTCAAAATATACCCAACTGCCTCAAGGATATACAGTAACCTTTTTTAGAAGAAATGTTTGATCTCCTCACTAGAAGAATGGCTAGGTGTTAGGATATGCTTTCACACCTAGATTAATTTTGTATTTTAAAGTAAAATGTAAAGTTCACATATAAAATTCAAACTTTCCTTGA
Organism: Laticauda laticaudata; assembly: GCA_004320025.1. Taxonomy (NCBI): domain Eukaryota; kingdom Metazoa; phylum Chordata; class Lepidosauria; order Squamata; family Elapidae; genus Laticauda; species Laticauda laticaudata. The sequence goes on from BHFT01056246.1 coordinate 4,477, forward strand.
CTATAACTTAATACCTGGATTTGTAATCATACTGGAAAGTTGGATTTCTCAGTAAATAGAATCTACATTTCAATTTTACAAGTTATCCAAATCAGAGCAAATTCTTCGTAACATGGATTAAAATCTTATTTACCTTATTTGGTGATTTATACCATTGAGTATGGTTCTTGCTATTCATGATTAGTTTAGAGCTTAATAGCAATTTTAAATTGTTTAAAAGTATAATATATTCATTGGTCATAATGAATTTGTGATATACTAGAGAACTATAATCTCTGCAAATCTTTAATCCCTTTATTTGTTTCTACTTGATTTATCTTTAGTTTCTTTTTTATCTCTGATTATATATCTGCTTTCAAATATCTAATTAAAAAGTAATTTGGGGCTGCAGAAAACCCCAACCCACTCCATCTTAAATGTATTATATAAGTAACATAGAAGTATATTTCTTTTTAATACTGTCAATACCCAGTTAACCAGCCTCTATTTAACAGACTTGAGATACAAGGGATAGAATCTGAGCCTAAAATAATGGACAAGGCTCTAAGCAAGATTCTACTTTTTTTGGGGGGGGGAGTTTATGGAAAATCGGGGGAGGTATAGTAGAAAGCCTAAAGGTACTAGGAGGATCAGGAAGGTGCTAGAAAATGATCTTCTGGGTAATGACATTAACCCTCTGGAGTGCTTTTCTGTCTGCCACTGTGCAATTAGCAAATCATACAGAGATGCAGTATGTTAAAATGCTCTGTATGGTGCAACTACTTCCCATCACCTTCCTGCAGCTGATACATACATACCTCTCCCAAGTTTTCTTTATTCCTAAAGAAAACTAAAAAAAAAACCAATCTCATTTGACAGTAGGTTCAAAATAATTGTCATAACAAATAGGACCAAAAGTAGATCACAATAACTGCTCATGTTTCATCTATTTCCCCACCTGTCAGGTTTTGAGAAATTATCTTTTTACCCAGTACAAGGTTTATCTTGGCAAGTATAAGCAGATATCCCATTCTATTCTCATTTTCCTTTCTTTTCTTTTCCTCTTCACTAATCTGTCTAAACAATATATTATTATACTTATACACCGATCCTTAGATCAGCCTACCAATTCTTAGATCTTTCCCTATAATTTTCTGTTTATTTTTAGCAAACAACACAAAAATTCAAATCCGTCAAAATAGCCACCAGAACAGTTTGTGCCTTAACACCTTTTCTGGACTTTCTGGATGCTTTTTCTGGATGCTTTTATCATACTATAGAAGCCAGGTGAAATTCCAGATGATGGCTATCACTTTGAGGATCTATATGGTTCATATGTGTTTATCTAAGAGGCTGCTTTTTGCTGTTTTGACTGTCCTACTGTATCTAGCCAGAACAATGTATGTTTTTTATAAGATGTTTGTTATTGCCTTTTTTGTTAGCTGCCAAAACTCAGTTTGTGGTTGTAAGACAGGATACAAGTTTAATAATAATATAGATTTTTATTCAGCTTTTTACATAAATAATTCAACATATCTAACATTCCTTCTCCTATTATCCCATAACAATCCTATGAAGTGGGCTGACCTGAGAGACAGGACTACTGGCTCAAAGTCACCTTCCATAAATACATCAATAAATAACTCCCTTCTTCCAAGTCCTGCCCCTGCAACACATGTAAAAAAGATAGCTCTAATTCCCTTGCACAAGTACCTCAGGCATTTGTTAGTCTCTTAGCTGGCCAATAGCAGAGTGGTCAATTTTTTTGAGCTTTCAATGATTATAAATTAACAAAAGACCTTCAACACATCAGGCAAAGTGAAATAAATGTACTTATTTATTTCCCTCTCCCAAATGATCCTGGCTTTTGTCATTTGTCCACAAAATCTTTGGAGAGGCTCCTAAATTGTCAGAAATGGTGTAGAGTCTCCTGCTTGGGATGGGGGTTGGACTAGATGACCAACAAGGTCTCTTTCAACTCTGTTAATCTAAATCTAAATCTAAATGGAGAGCCAGTTAATTACTGAAAAGCCTCTAAGCAAACTCCCCTAAATTTAGCAGCCCTATCTGCACAGACAAGGTATCTTGGACAAAGAAGCCTAAAGGCTAAGGGGAGGCAGGGAAGAAAATCACACACATCCTTCCCCCCAAAAAACAATAGGATAGAACAAAATGGGGCTTATTTCATCTGTGAGGAAAAAGGACCCTTTCCACAGCTGGGAACTTCATCATCATAGTGCTGACCAAATAGCAACATTTTAATTTAATATTACATTTTTTAAAATGCAAAGATAAAATACCCTTATAATTTCTTTCAACTGATATCAGAGATCTGTATCCACAGTGTTTTTTATGCATGATAGAAGTAGTCCAGTATTTGAGAGGCTGCCACAAAAAGGAGGGTGTCAATTTTCCAAAGCACCAGAGGGCAGGACAAGAAACAATGGATGGAAACTAATCAAGGAGAGAAGCAACCTGGCATAAAGGAGAAACTTCCTAAAGCCCACGTCACAGTGAACCAACGGATGCAAAGAGGATGTAAAACGAACAAAAAACCTTGCCATCCGTTCGAAAACGCGATGTAGCAAACAGCGGAGTGCACAGCAGATGGAAGGGCGGATCGAAGGCAGCAGCACAAATGCACAGCGATAAAGCGGAACTGCACAGCGGACAGCATAGCGGATGCACAGCGGAAAGCGGAACAGGGTGCTGAGCATTAATTGGCGCATGCAGGGGGGAAGCATTGCGTAAGCCCCCCGAGATATAAAGGGAAGCAGCTCGCACGTGGCCAGCATTCCGAAGGAAAACGCTGCTGCTGGACACTTCGAGTTCCTTGCCTGCCCTGCCTGCATGCCTGCCTCCAGCCTTTCTGCCAGCCTGCCTTCCAGCCACCTTGGTGCCTGCCTGCCTGCCTGCTTCCTGCCAGTGCTCCTGCCACTTCGCTCGCAGCCTTCATGTGCCTGCCTGCCAGCCTTGGGTGCCTGGCTTCCCTGCACCTTCCTGCCAGCCTTGGTGCCTGCCAGCCTCCCTGCCAGCCAGCAACCCCACGACCATGGGGAGGAAGCAAAAGCCTCAGCAGCCTGCCGCCATCTCCTGGCAAGAGGGACAGGGCCAACCTCCCGCACCCTGCCCCTGACTCTGCTTCGTGCTGGGGGCTTCTTGCTGAATCTGCTCCTGGCGGTGGTGCATTTCTGCTGGTGGTGGGGCTTCTCTGCTGTGCTTACTCTGTTGAAGCTGCTTCCTGGTCCTGCTGGTCCTGCTTGTCCTGCTCGGTGCTCCGGTCTTGCTCCGTCCTTCTCGTTCTGCTCGTGATTCCTGGTCCTGCTCGTGCTCCTGGATTGCGCTGGCCCTGCTGGTGACTCTACTCTACTGCGGCTATCTGGTCCTGCTGGTCCTGCTGCTGCTGAATCCTCTGCCGCCTGCTGCTGCTGCTGGATGATGATGCTGATTATGATCCCGCTGGGTGAGGATGATGATGATGATGATGATGAGATGATGATGAATGATGATGATCTGCTGGTGCTGCCGCTACTGCTGGTGGTGTGGAGGAGCAGCCCCTATCACTGGGAGCCCTCTGATGAGGCCCATCTGGTTCAGCCAAGAGGGAGAAGAGGCGTATCGACAACGGGAGAGGAGGCAATACTATATTGGGGAGGCGCATGAGGATGAGGTGCTGGAGTGGCTGAGAGAGAACGACTATCTGTGGTGGAAAGGGACACTGGCTGTACAGGGACACCAAGCGGAAGCAGGGCTGCTTGGAGAGAGAGGGCAGAGAAGTATGGGTTAACCTTCGGAGGTGCTCCTCAGCTGGTGGCACATACGCACACTGGTATGGGAAAGCTGCACCTCAAGAAATCTGGCCAGGCCACTGTGTAAGCTGAACAGACAGAGAGACCTACGTCATGCGCAGCAGGTGCAGCTTCCTGGAGGGGTGAGGTCGCGCAGCAAGGAGCACCAGCAGCCCCTCTCAACTACCCTCTCTCTCCGGCAGTCCTGCTGAGAGCCAGTCCTCTTCCGGCCGAGAGTCAGTCCCTGTCTCCAGGCAGGTTTCTGTGGAGCGTGCCACAGCGGAGAACCGGACAGCGGTACAGATGTGGTAAGCGTGGTGGAGTGCGTACAGGACTCCTGGTAGCGGTGGGAGAAAGGAGACTCAGAGTCCACCACAGCCCTACCTGCACCACCCCCAGCTCCGCCTCCGCAGAAAAGACAGAGAGCCGAGACAGCAGGAGGGGCAGAGCCACACTGTCCTGCTGGAGGATCAGGGACAACATTCCATCCGAACCAGCATAGATCTCCTCTCTCAGGCTGCTCCACACCCGACTCCTCAATCCCTCACAACCGCAAGTCCTTCCTCACCAATGATCAACCAGACCCTCAAGGAAATGACGGATCCCACAAGTACCAACTGGTGAAGGACCGGATCACGGAGCTGTTCACAACCCCCAGACCCAGAGGAACCTGCTCCCACCCCAGTCCAGGTCTGCTCCTCCACCCCAGGTGATGTCCGTCCCATACACAAGGCTTCCCACAGGTCCCTCACCCTAACCAGGGCTACGCTTACCAGGAGTTTCAGCAGACACAGGCAGCAGCCCTTCCCAGTCCAGGCAAAAAGTCATCGGGCGAGCACCTGTTGCCACCCTGTTCCACTTATGCCACCGATGCCACCCATGCCAAGATGCACCCAACGCCAGTCCTCACCAGCTCCAGAGCAGACAGCCCCACTACACTGCTCCTTCCTCCACCCACAGCCAAGCCTGGCCTCAGTACATCTGTCATCAGTACTGGGGCTGACACCAACCCATGGCATGGAGAAGGAACCTCTCAGAATCATGGGCTGAGCCAGCTGTCCCGACACCTTCCTCAAACACACACCGTCCCCTGTTGTCTTCTGGGCCAGCACTCCAGCACACTCAACCACCACAGCACTGGCACCTTCACCTCTGAGACTGGGCACACCTCCGAGTGACCAAGAAGAGTGCCGGAGACGGAATGCTGGCTACCTGTGGACTTTATGTGGACATCTTGACTTGGGTCCATTGTTTTTTTTACAGCTTGTTGTTCAATAAAAGTTTATCTTTGATTCACCCACCTTGCTTCATTTCTTTTTTTAATAAAGTCTTGGTGGAAACTTTAAGAATTGACTTAAGCCTTTTTCATGCTTGTGGATTCTGGTTAAGATACGGGCAAGGTGGATGGGCAGGGATAACCTGTGGAATGAGCAGCGGATACTTTGGGATGGGCTAATAGCTGTGGGATAGATAAACCTCCAAGTGCAAGCATAGTGGGACTGTATGGTCTACCCTCCCAGGTCCAACATCCTTAACTGTCAGCCTCTTCTTTCTTTATTAAATAAGCACTCAGCATTATATTGGGACCCTAACACAGAATCATTGAGACAGCAATCAAGAGACTCTTATAATGAATGCACCCAATGCATTGTAGGTCACTAGCCACATCCTATACATAATAATCTCAGCACGAACTGGTGATGCAGACAGCTGAAAAGCAGTCCTCATTAAGCATCTACGCATCTGTTCCGCCACGGCACATCGCTCATCTGGCAGTTCACAGTAGTGACATTCAGGAGTGTTTTCAGGTTGCGCTGTTTCTTCCCTTCCCGTCAGGCTGTGTGTGGCCTTACATCCTGAGCGTCGATCAGGTTTCGCCCTTGCCTCCATTACCCAGGCTCCATGCCCCCATTGCCTTGTTGATGGTCCATGACCCTGTTCTGCAAGACTGGGTAGCCGGGTGCGCATGAGATTGTGCAGCTGCAGCAAGCTTCCACGATCCTCCTCACGGTCTCTGGGCGATGCTGCATGTGGGTGAGAAGTACTGGAACCTGTTCGCCAGGTGCCAAAGCGTTCTCCCACCACCGGCCTTGCCTGGACAGTCCTGTAGTTTGAAGATCCTCTCTTCATGGGTCAGGAGTCTGGAAGTGTATGGCTTCATGAGGTAGGTTTGTTGAGGAGAAGGCGTCATCCCCCACGATGAAGTAGGGCACATCTTGTGTGTCGTTGGGCAGGGGTCTGAATCTGGGAAGCCCAACGATGAGGTTGCCTTCCAGCCCCTCCTTGAGGTGACTGGTGTTGTATACCTGGGCATCTGAAGCTGCGCCATAGCCTGAAGATCGATGTATCATTGAATTTGTAGTCAGCATCGACCATAGGCGAGAGACGATGCTGAAGCACATGTGCCGACGGAATCATACTCTAACTGATATCACAGCGACCCTCAGCAGAGATCTTAATGAAGACGTAGACTCACGTCGCAGCAGCGACTTCAATACTATATCGCGCGCGCACGCTGGTCTCGCAACGGCCATATACCGGCGCTGTCGCATATTACTGAGCAATATCGCTTACAGTGAGCATTAGTGTGGGAAGTGATCACAGCGCGAACCAGGACTTTGCATTGATCTCAGGCAACTTTTCCATCACTTCTTCGTGGAGGGCACATTAAGGACGGAGAATGCGTTAGTCCTCTGGTGATGCTTTTCGATGATAGGCGCTCACATACACTCTCTATACGTGACGCCAGACCAACACAATGGCGGTGGATTGGGATAGTTGTGTGGGCACTCACGTCACAGACCGTCTACTAGCAGTGCTCACCTAGTATGTACGCCTGAAAGGTGGTGGAGTGATGCGACGATCGTTGCAAGATCTCATGACTCTATCTCATGCCGCGGCCAGATACGCGTTTTACCACGCGATACAGTCATACTCCTCGAGGTGTCAATAACCTCGTGTGTTGTCCATAGGAATCTACCGCTAGTCTAGGTTGGGCGGTCACACGATAGCAGATTACTTGATTTACGTGATGCACCTAGAATTATTTCGACCTCCTCATCTAATACATGAGCTGAGGCATAATTAGAAGTTCTGGAACGCCACAATGGGTGTACTTCGTTCCTGAGCTCCATTCAATCAGCTTGTTGTAACAGTCCGCTCTCTTATTATGCGGACGATTTCTTATCACTATATTCGTTGAAATATCCAGGACAGTTCTGTATCTCTCTAAGAAATCACACGCGCGCGTCACTTTCTCTATGATAGGCACGACGCTGAGAGAGGTCAGCACGCACGCTTTTATTGATCACGTGGCGCACGAGCAGGGGAAAAGTGACTGTGTACGACTCACGCGCTGTGACTGACTGGTATGCTGCTCGATGGACACGCGAGGAGTAAGATGAGGAAGACCTAGTAGTTTAATACGCACGATGCTGATCGCCGCGGAGCTGGCTCGCGCGCCACAAGGTGATTGATTATGTCTCTCTTTGTATATATCTCTGGTACTACAGCAGCCTTGTATAGCTCACTCGCGCACTCGGAAATTAACACTTTCATGAATTGCATACGACCGAAGGTGTCATTTGCATCTCGTAGGGCATGACTCGAGATCCCACTCATATGCGATGTATTCTCTATGTCACCACTCATTCTTATGTATAGAGTTTCCCGCAGCATTGAAGGAAGTAATAATCGTTCTTCTCGTCGCGGAGTGTGTTTAACACACAGCAACGTCATGTTGGCTTGGCATCCATTCGCATCCATCCTGCCAATCTGTTCCACGTCCGTTCCGACTTCCTCCCTGCTCCGTGGCGGCATGCGAAGTTGCGCAGGTATGCGCAGCAGAGTGCCAAGCAGGATATAGCGGATTGCGTTACGGATTCGTAACGGATGGCCAGAACGATGAACTGGATAAAATTTCTGCGCAAAAATTTTAGCGCACGCGCCAAAACTTTTTGTAGTGGATGAAAAGACGCAATAAACGGATGCTGGACGGATAGAGAGGAAGCAAAACGAAGGCAGTGAGTACAT
>BHFT01056249.1:0-15745 GCA_004320025.1 Laticauda laticaudata
GATCATATTCACAATTTCTAATTGGAAGTTTCATCTGAACTATTGGGGGTGGGAACATTTCCATCATTTTGTATATGCGATTTACGCACCTAATTTCTCAGATTCAGAATTCTTTGGTTGCTACCACTTCACTTTCAGTGAAAGATAATTTTTCTCTAACTTAAAGAGTCTAAGTATTTCTTTCTTGGATTTTGAATGGAGCACCGGCTGACACAGGCCTTCCACAAAAATTTGGAAGTGATGAAACGGGCCTGTTTTTTGACCTCCCAAGGCTGCAGAGACTTCCCTTGAGCCCCTGGGAGGGCGAAAACGGCCTCAAATGGGCCGAAAATTAGCTGGGAGGCATGTGCATGGGCAGTGCAGGTAAGGGAGGTATTCCATGCACATACGTAGGTGGTGTGGGGTGCATTGCATTGTGGCTACCGGCTCGTGTGTGTTTTTTCGGCACATCAAGACAAAAAGCCATCATTGCTTTATAACAATTGAAAGATTTACTATATATTCCAATTGTGCCCTTATCCTTCAAAACAATATATATTCTTGAGTGGGTTTATTCCCTTTGCCTTCCACCAACACTGTTTTTATAAAATCTCCCCATATTTCATTAAAATTGTTTGCTTTAATCATCCCTTTTTAAAATTCAGTTGCTGTTGTTAATTTATCATTTGTTGCCATACTTCAAATTTCATTATACCACTCATTTCTTTGAATATCCCAATTTTGTCCCCAATATTTAGCCATCACCAATCTAGCTGCCATTATCAAATGTACAATCACTTCATTTTTTTGTTTCATTTATATCCCGTCTTTCCACCAGCAACAGTAATGCAATTCTCAGTGCAATATCTAAATTTACTTTCAAAAGTGCATTAATTTCTTTAAGCACCATGTCCAGAGGTGGTATTCAGCAGGTTCTGACCAGCTTTGGAGAACTGGTAGCGGAAATTTTGAGCAGTTCAGAGAACCAGCAAATCCCACCTCTGACTGGCCCTGCCCCCATCTATTCTCTGCCTCCCGAGTCCCAGATGATTGGCTGGGTCTTCTTTGGTTGCCCTGCACAGGAGAACGGAGCTGGAAAGTAGGCTAGTGGGGTGGGGAGGGAATGGAGATTTTACAGTATCCTTCCCCTGCCATGCCCACAGAACTGGTGGTAAAAAAAAATGAATCCCACCACTGAACATGTCCAATATGTTTTGTGCACTATCCCACCACATATGTTTATATGTTCCAACTTATTTCTTGCACCTCCAACAAATATCTGTATATTTACCATCTATTTGATTTAATTTATGTGGTGGTAGGTACAACCTCCATATCACTTTATATCCATTTTCCTTCACTCTAACTGACATATTCTTATATACTCTTCTATTCCAAATATTTTTCCAATCATTATCATTTATTTTTCCTAAATCTGATTCCCAAATTAATTTTAAAACTTTTGCCTTTAAAGATTGTCACCTTTAAAGCCGTTCATGGCTTGATCTGAGGGACTATCTTTTGCCAGTCATATCTACCTGATCCACTAGAGCAGGGAGGAAAAGAATGTTGTGGGTCCCATCCCTAAGGGAGATATACCTGGTGGGACCCAGAAGAAGGGCCTTCTCCATGGTGGCTCCTTCTCTCTCAAACATCATCCTTCCAGAGATTAGAATGCCCCCCACTCTGGCACTCTTCTAGAAGGCACTGAAGACCTGGTTCTGCCAGCGGGCCTGGGGAACCCAGAGTGGGAGGGAGCCCATTAAATGGCTCATGTGAGGTGTTGTTGCCAGGGTGAGGGGCTGATTTTATAATATTAATTTTTTATATGACTTTTTCTTTGTTTTATTGTTTGATATTCTTTTATATTTTATATTTTTTATATTCTGTAAGCCATCTCGAGTCGCCATGAGAGAATAGGCGGCAATATAAATTTCCTAAAATAAAGTTATAAATTCTATTCTATTCCTTAGAGGTCCTCAACTCCAATCCCCTGCTTAGGCAGGAAATCTTATAACCATTTCAGAGAAAGGGATGCCCAATCTCTGAAAAAGAAGAAATTGTTCTTCTTTGTTGTTGAAAAGGGCCTTGTCTAAATGGATTTCTGCAGGAAGAGCTTGCTTGCCTTTTCCTATATAAAAAAAAAGGTCCTCCCTTAATGATGCTTGGCTTAGTGACTGCTTGAAGTTACAAAGGATCCCTTCAGAGTTACTTATGACCTGTTGTAATATATGACTTTGCACTGCAGAAAAACAAATAGCAATAGCACTTAGACTTCTGTAATGCTTCTCGTTTTTTTACAGCTCTCTCTAAATGATTTTACAGAGTCAGCCTATGGCCCCCAACAATCTGGGTCCTCATTTTTCCAACCTCGGAAGGATGGAAGGATGAGTCAACCTTGAGCTGGTAGGAATCGAACTGCTGGCAATTGGCAGCCAGCAGAATTTGCCTGCAATACAATGTTCTAACCATTGCACCACCACAGTTCTTAAGGCTTCGTTTGCTTGGTCAGTAAAGCAATTCCAGAAGCTAAAATTGCTTTAGTTTATTTAACTAAAGTGTCCCATATGGGTGATCCAAGAATGTCCCACATTTATTTTCCATCTTGTAACAAACGGAAACCCACCGATTTATATTAAACAAAAGTTTGTTGTCTCTGCTTACCTAATTAGTCATGACTTCAGGGTCTCCAGTCTTCACCGGACTTTATTTTTTCAAAAATCCTTTTCATTTAAAAGGGTGGTGGTAGTGAAGGAATTTATGCTGCAAAGAGAACCACCAACCTCAAGCTTCTTATGTATTTCCAACTACACCTCTGGGCCTCCTGCGATCTTCATATGAACTCTTCAAAAATAATCATGTGGATGGTTGCAGCTCAGTTGCTTTAGTTGCAAATAGTACCATTTGCTTCTTGCCTACAAGGAAACTTCAGAGTAGCAGTAAAGTATCATGGAAGATTGCATGGATGGGGAAAACTAACATCCACCAACTGTTCACCTTCTAATAGAAAAAAACACCAGAATAACAAAGTTGGAAGGGACCTTGGCAGTGGTGGTATGCTACCGGTTTGGCCTGGTTCAGTCAAGCCGGTAGTGACGATGAGCAGCAAAGACCAAACCAGTTCTCTCTGCCACTCGCTGTTGAGCCCACCTGCCAGTCCGGGCTCCCATACTCACTTTTATCCTCTGAATTTGAAGTGCAGCTGCTTTGCGTGGCACAGAAGAGTGCCATGTGGCAGCTGCTGAAGCGACTGGCAGAGTGCAGGAGGTGAGTTGGAATGCCTCTGCGCCTGCACAAATTGCATGTTTGGTGCCCACCTAGAAGCCCACCAAGCCACATCCACCGAACTGGTGGTAAAAGTTTTTGAATCCCACCACTGGACCTTGGAGGTCTTCTATTTCAACCCCCTGTTTGAGCATTCTAGACAAATGGCTGTCTGAGCTCTTCTTTAAAATCTCCAGTGATGGAGCATCTACAATTTCTGGAGGCAAGTCATTCCACTGATTTATGGTCCTCAGTCAAGAAATTTCTCCTTAGTTCTAGGTTGCTTCTCTCCATGGTTAGTTTTCATCCATTGCTTCTTATTCTGTCTGCCTTCAGGTGCTTTGAAGAACAGGTTGACCTATTCTAGAAAAGTAGAGTCAGGTTGGGTTGTAATAAATTTCAAATAAATAAAGGAATACCAATAGAAGAAAATATTTGTAGCCCAGGGTTGAACTGAACAACTTTGAATTGTTAACTAGGGCATACAAAACCTTTGCTAAACCAATTCTCAAATACAGCTCGTCCACCTGGAACTCACACTGTATATCGGACATTAACACAATTGAGCTGGTTCAGAGGTATTTATCGAGAAGAGTACTCCACTCCTCCACTCACTATAGAATTCCCTATGCCTCCAGGCTCCAAATTCTGGGCCTGGACAATCTGGAACTACACCACCTGCAGTCCGATCTAAGCATAGTACACAAAATTGTCTGTTACAATTGTCTTACCTGTCATTGACTTCTTCAGTCTCAATCACAATGATACATAGGCAAACAACTGATAAAAACTCAAGGTAAACTGTTCCAAACTCAATTGCAGAAAATATAACTTCAGCAACAGAATGGTCAATGCCTAGAACGTCCTACTCAACGCCATTGTCATAGCCTCAACTCCTCACAGCTTCAATCTCAAACTGTCTACTGTGGACCTCACCCTCATTCCTAAAAGGTCCTTAAAGCATTAGAGCACACCAGAGTGCCTACTGTCCCTGTCTTACTGTCCCCATTTATTTGTATTTATTCACTTTGTTCTTGTTTATGTTTATACTTATACTTGTTATCTTGTACATATTTGAATAACAAATAAATAAATAAACTATTTTTTGCTCAAGGATCACACCCTCCTACAAGCCATGTTGTCACTCCTATGCTCTCAGAATTTGAGATCTGCCTACAGTTGCAGGTGGAACATGTTATGATGCACCGAAGTGTTGGGAAGCACCTAGCCTAACAGCAATGAAGAGGTTAAGCAAGGATCTAGCCTGGAATCACTGCAAAACCATAAAGGGGCTAGATCCAAGCCCTTCTTCCTTGGAACCTTATCAAATTGTTCCCAGGATTAGCTGCCAGTGTTGGGAGATTCCTGTATGACAGGCAGAACACAATAAAGTTGTCAGCTCAAACTTTGCATGGCTGTTCTGACCAAGGCTTCCTGAGACCATAATTAAGTACACACTTAGTCCAAACACTCTTTTTATTTCAATGCTTAGAATTATGTTCATTCCCAGCCCGTAATGAATCCCAAACAGTCCCTTGAGATAAGAACCCACCTTTATCTCCTTTGAATTGCTGTCAACCACTAAAGTGCCAAATTAACTGTAAAAACCAACCGAGGTACAAAGTCCACACACAGCTTCAAGGTTTATGCTGAACAGAGCAAAAGACTTTGCTTCCTGCAAAGGTTTCTCTAACTTTGCACTTCCTTTATACTGAATGGGAGGGGCAATCACCTCCAAGCCTAACTCCTGAGTCATCCCTTTTGTCTTAACTGTTCTTGCCTTCTGGCAGCTCTGTGCATACACACACTGGGAACAGGTTCCCCTTGTTCCTCTGCCTCGCTGATGCCAGATTCTGGAGGCTCCGGACTCAGCACATAACTGGTCCTGGCCCCATCTCTCCCCAGATTCCTGGACAGGTCCCCTTTTTCCCCCCTGTCCAGTTCCCCTGCGATCTGCACAGCCTGTCAGCGAACCGCAACAGTTGGGTCTGTTTATTCGCACCCAACACCTAGTTTTAACTTCAGCATCTTACGTGAATTTGTTCTGAGGCACTGCAGATGAAAAGAGGTGTCAACCTGACATGCTTTGAGAACTCTACCATGGAAGAGAAAACATAAATAGACGAATGAACATCTGGAAAGAGAAAAGACAGGAACAATAACTTCAAACTCCTGAATGAAAGCCTCTCAAAAAGCAGCAATACCGTCTATGAACTGTAGCTGTCAGGTTTGAAAGCACAAAAGACCTGCTATCAAAGCCACTCTTTCTAGCCTGGTTTGAATAGCTGGAATCATATGCTTGTCGCTTTACAACACTACAATGGGATGATCAAAATATTCCGAGGGAGGCAAGTTTGTCTCCGTACCATTTCAAAGTGATGGTGGTCAAAACCTGAGAAGTGGAGAGATCGAACAAGAATGAACCAATTTTTGACTTGACCTTGAGCCACACATGCATCAGGTGACTCTCCTTTCTTGCATTCATCAGAGGATTGAAAGGAACTCCTTTTAATGACACTGCCACCATTTCAGCTTGCTGCAAGATCCTTTTTCATTGTTTACTTTTCCTCCCTGTCTCATCCCTGGTGGCCTCCTTTAAGTGTTTTCTATCACAACCGAACAAAACCCTTTTGCTCTGAGCTATGGAGGATCAGAATGACACAAAGAGACAAAAAAATATATGACTCAGGTTACAGCCAAAGAGAGGTCAGTAAGAAAGCTGACACAAACCATTAGGGCAGCCTGGAGAACTATTAGAAGGCCATGCCAAAGGGAGCTTGACATCTACAAAGCCTTTGTGGATAGTCATCTCATTTTGGGCAAGGTTAAACTGGTTAGAAGGTTTCAGATATCCATCATAGCACTACCAGGTAGAAAGGGACCTCCCATTATGCTGATAGTGGAGAGAAAAGTAAAATTCTACATTTAGAAAAACCAAATGCACAAGTATAGAATTAACAGATTTACAGAGTTGGAAGGGATCTTGTAGGTCATCTAGTCCAACCCCCTGCCCAAGCAGGGGACCCTCTACCATTTCTGACAGATGGCAGTCCAGTCTCTTCTTGAAAGCCTCCAGTGGTAGGTACAATAGGTGGTACCTGGCTCAACCAGGAGTAACTGTGAGAGGGACCTAGGAATTCTTATAGACAATTATTTAAATATGAACCAGCACTGTGCTGCAGCTTCCAAAAAAGCCAATGCAATTCTCGGATTTATCAATAGAGGGATAGAATCAAGATCACGTGAAGTCTTAATCCCACTTTATAATGTCTTGATAAGACCACACTCGAAATGCTGCATCCAGTTTTGGTTGCCATGATGTAAAAAAAGATACCACAGAAGGGGGAAAAAACAGTAGCAATCTACAACATACAATGTAATGACTGGATCCAATTTTGGTCACCATGATATAAAAGAGGATGTTGACATTCTAGAAAGAATAGGAAGAAGAGCAACAAAGATATTAGGAAACTGGTGGATAAAATATATGATAAATGGTAGCAGGAATGGAGTGGTGCAGTGGCTTAGAGGTGGAGCTCTTGCCTCACAATCAGAAGGCTATGAGTTTGTTCCTAGGTAGAGGCAAATATTTCTCTCTCTGGACACAATTAGACTATATCTGCTGAACAAAACTACTCATTGGCAACAGGAAGGGCATTTGGCCATTAAAAAACGCTGCTAGCTCCATTCAGTTGCCAAGAGCCAACATCGCAAGAGATTATGTGGTCATTAAAAGTAGGTGATGATGATGGTTTCAGGAATTAGGTAGGTTTAATGAAAAGAAGGACTAAGGATGACATGATAGTAATGCTCCAATATCTAAGGGGCTGCCACAAAGAAGAGAGGGGCAACTTATCATCCAAAGGACCCAGAAGGCAGGAAAAGAAGCAATGGATGGAGATTAATCAAGGAAAGAAGCAACCTAGATATAAGGAGAAATTCCCTGACAGTGAGAACAATCAATTAGCTTGCCTTAGAAGTTATGGGTGCTCCATCACTAGAGGTTTTTAAGAAGAGATTTGTCTGAAATAGAAGATCCCCAAAATCCCTTCCAGCATTCTTATTCTAATTGTGCAAGCTTCACTTTTCCTTCATCTTGTCCTATGTATTATATTATGCTTATTGTATTATATTATTTGTGAGAACAATCAACCAATTATGTTGTATTATTATATTGTGAGAGCAATCAACCAGTGAAACAGAAGTTGCCTTCAGAAGTTGTGGGAGCTTCATCACTGAACACTTTCAAGAAGAGACCAGACTGCCACCTGTCAGAAATGATTGGGCAGGAGGTTGGATTAGATGACCTATAAGGATCCTTCCAAATCTGTTAATCTGTTAAGTCGATATGTGCTGAAAAGCACTCTGTTCAAGAGCAAAATTCATATTCTATGGGATAGAAATAAAATACATGAAATATTGCCTTTCTTTCTCCATTGGCCAGTCAGGCTGCAATAGGCAGAGCTTGGAAACTTTTGAACTAAATAAAATAAACCTTGCAGGTTGACAATTCAGATAGATATTCAATTGGGCCCAAGGGGCCACTCGTTCTCCCCTGACCCCATAACCCAAGGTAACAAAGGATATTATCTACTTATGAAAAATTAATCGTCCTGAATTCAGTATGGACATCCTGTAGGCAGGGTGGGATTCTACCGGTTCAGACCGGTTCACATGAACCAGTATTTCCAGGGATCATTTGGCCCTGCCCACCTGCCCCTGCTCTTTCCTGTGCTTTATTTCTTTGGTTTTGAGCACAGCTTAAGGCTAGGTCACACTGGCCGACGGATGCAAAATGCATGCAAAAAGGACAAAGCGGATGAGCAAAATTTCCATCTGTCGTTCTCCGCTCTCAAAAGTGCCCCAAATTTGCATAAACAGAGCGGACAACAACGGAAAGGAACTTGGGGAGGATGTAGCGGGGATGTAAAGCGGATGTTCGTAGGAAGCCTAGCGGATGGAAGCAGATGGAAGCGGATGACACATTTTCAGGGCTTCCGCGGGGAGAACAGCGAAGCGGACGCGGTCACGAACGGAGCAGATGTATCGCGGATGACACGGATGCATCACGGACGCCTATAGGATGCATAGCAGATGCGTAGCAAATGCAAAGCATTCACTGCACATGTGGGGAGGATGAATTGCGTTCCAAAAAAGCTCCACAAGGATTAAAAAAGGCATCAGCTCGCAAGCAGTCCACCATTCAGAGGAAAGACTGCTTCCAGAGACATCTTGAGAGAACACCATGGGGAAGAAGAGGGAAGCCTGTGCCTTACTCCTGCCAGCCCTGGCAAAAAGGACAGAACCCACCATCCCACCCCCTGGTGCTGCACTTATGAAGCTGCTGGTGCTTCTGCTGGTGGTGGTGGTGCTCCTGGTGTTCCTGCTGCTGGTGCTTCTCCTGCTGATCCTGCTGGTGCTTCTCCTCCTGCTGCTGCTGCTGTGATGGACCAGCCCCAAGACCTCAAAGCCTGCTGCTGAAGGCCCTGAAGCCTCTGCCAGAGGGAGGAAGAGGCAAGGCAAGGAGAAGGGAGAGAGGAAACAGTACTCCATTCTCCGAAGACCATGAGAAGGAGGTGCTGGAATGGCTGAGGAGAACGAGTACCTGTGGAGGAAGGGCCACAGGCTCTATCGCGACACCAAGAGGGTAAGCAGGCAGTGTGGAGAGAGAAGGCAGAGAGGCCTGGGCTTACACTTCAGATAGTACTCCTTGGATGGTAGAAGCACATGCATATTCTGGTATGGCAAAGCTGCACCTGAAGAAAGAAATCTGGGCAGGCCGCTGTCAAGCTCACTGACCGGGAGACCTATGTCATGGCCAAGGTGCAGCTTCTGGAGGGTGAGATCCACCACCGAGGAGCAGGCCCCTCTGTCAACCCTTTCCCTCAGTACAGCCCACAGAGAGACACTCCTCTTCCAGCCAGAAGACAGCTACCATGTCCAGGCAGGTGTCTTTGAAGAGCCCCACGAAAGAGACCCCCTGAGAGCTGCACTCCCCGTGCTGGAGGACATGGAGGATCCCCTGTCTCAGATGGAGCAAGAAGAAGCAGCCACCAGAGGACCAACCCACCCCCACCCCCAGCTCCACCTCCATAGAAAGCAGGGAGAGAGGCAGACCGGAGGGGACAGAGCCACACTGTCCTCTTGGAGATCAGGGCCACAATAAAAGCTAGCACAGAGCACAGATTCTTCCTCTCCCAGCTGGCTCCACTTCGACATACCATCCTCTAACCACAAGCCCTTCATCACCTACATGAGCCAGACCCTCATGGACATGCCCAAGGCCCAGTACCAGGTGATGAAGGAGAGGATCACAGAAGAGGATCTCTTCTGCAAAACACTCTCCAGGCCCAGCTGAACCTGCTCCTACCCACTCAGGTCTGTTCCTCCACCCTAGGCGATGTTTAACAGCCCTTCCATGGATTTCAACAGCCCCTCGCCTACCAAGCCTACCACTACCAGGACTTCCCACAGCAGAGGAGGCCCTTCCCAGTCCACACCCAGGTTCCTTGGACACCACAGATGCCACAGACGCCTCACCTGAACCAGCTGCAGACCAGACAGTCCCACAACACTCTTCTTCCTCTACCCCACAAGCAAGCCCTTCCTCAGAACATCTGTCATCAGTCTGGGGCCTCACATCCAGGTACTTGATGAAAGGGCCTCTCAACCTCACGGGACTGAGTCAGCTCTCTGAGAGCTTCCTGCACACACCATCTCCTGTCATACTCTCGGCCAGGCACCCCAATGGCGCCTCAGAACTAGCACTCCAGCAACAGCCCACCACAGTCCCTCGCCCCTTTACATCTGAGACAATGGGCACGCCTCAGAGTGACTGTTACCTATTCACTTTATCTTTGCTTAAGACACCTTTACTTGGGTCATTTTGCTTTTTAATAAAGTCATACAGTTTGTTATTAATAAAGGTTATCTTTGCTTCACACACTTGGTTCATTTTTTTTACTCAATAAATTGTTGGAGAAAACTTTGAAAAAAAGGGTTAAGCCTTCGCATGTTTTTGGTAAGGATAGCTGTGGGATGGGTAAGGATAGCTGTGGGATTGGTAAAGATAGCTGTGGGATAAGGATAGTTATGGGATGGGTAAGGGATAGTTGTGGGACAGATAAACCTCCAGTGCAAGCACAGTGGGGACTGTATGGTCCACCCCTCCCAGCTGCCACACATATGGCCCTTTATTATCAATAACAATTTAATCATTGATCAACACATATCAACATAAACAAAACTCTTTATTAATGCCCTGTTCATTGCAGGGCACTCAACATACATGGCACAAATCTCATCAGTGTGATGAGACAGACTGAAGAAGCATCCATTAAGCATCTACCATCCTGTCTTGCCACTCCACTGCTCCAGCTGGGGAGTTGCACCAGTGTTTCAGGAGGTTCCGCTGCTTCTTCCTTCAGCATGAAGCTCTGTTGGGGCCTTGCACATCCACAGTGTTCTATCAGGTTTAGTCCTTGCCTCCATTCATCAGGCTCCAAGTCCCATTGCCTTTTTGATGGTCCACAAGCTGTTCTGCAACACTGGGTAGAGGGTGCGCATGAGATTCTGCAGGATGCAGCAAGCTTCCACGATGCTCTCACAAAGTGTGTGGGTGATGCTGCATGGTGATGAGAAGTACGCTGGAACCTGTTGGCCAGGATGCCAAAGGCGTTCTCGCACATACCCGCCTTGCCCTGGACAGCCTGTAGTTGAAGATCCTCTCTTCACGGGTGAGGTATCGTGGAAGTATAGGGCTTCATGAGGTAGGTTCTGAGGGAGAAGGTATTCATCACCACGATGAAAGTAGGGCACATCTTATGTGTGCATTGGGCAGGGGGTCTGGATCTGGGAAACCCATGATGAGGTTGCGTTCCAGCCCATCCTTGAAGTCACTGGCATTGTATATCTGGGCATCTGAAGCTGACCCGTTGCCTGAAGCATCGATGAAACATGAACTTGTAGTCAGCATCGACCATGGCAAAGAGGATGATGCTGAAGAAGCCCTTTGTAGTTGAAATAATTGGACCCTGACTTGGCTGGAGCTTTGCAAGCCACGTGCTTCCGATCTTTGGCTCCAACGGTGTGGGGAAAGTTCCACCTCTTGATACCACTGCTCTGCAACTTTCCTCCAGCCTTCTTCAGTGGTGGGACACTGGAGGAGCTCCTCCATGTATTCTTTTGATGATGGCCCTGCACCACTTCTCTGACCACAATGCTGATGGTGTTGTTGTGGCACCCTCCAGGCATACTGCATGTTTCTGTAGGTGGTTCCAGAAGGCCAGTGGCGCAGAGTCAGTGCCACCCTTCAGTCCAGGGTCCAGGCTTGGGACGGAAGTTGGTGCTTGGCTTGGTCAACCTGGGTCTCAGACGCTCCACAACTTCGTCAAACATGGCTGGTGGCATCCTCATGAAGTGCTGGAATGCACGAGTGTCTTCATTCTTCAGCTCCACCATCAAGCTTGTCATACAGTCCAAACTCCACTCTTCTCCTGAACCAACTTCGGACCCAGACAACTCTTGGGAGTCTCCTTCTTCTCCTTGTGTAGAAAAGGTGAAACAGTCTGAAGTGGGCTTGGTTCTGGTGTTGAATGATGGTGGCTACCAAAAAGGAGTGTGCGATGATCCATGGTGGACATCAATGGATGATGTGGAAGAGCAAGAGCAAGGCTTGAAGAGGTCTGCACACCAGGGCTGCTGGCTGCTGGACTGATAGTGAGATCCAGGTGATTTCCTCCCCCTTTTTATGGGAAATGTCGGTTTTCCACCAGGTGTCCTTCCACATACTCTAGACATCCTCCAGACACCCCAAATATCTGAGAAACATCCCATATATGAATGTTTTGTCCGTTTTAATGCTTTATATCCGAGCTGCATCCGCTTTCATCCTTTCTTTGTCCATGCTACTAATGCTGTGTGGACGTTCCACGTACCTTTCACTTCCTCCCTCTTTCCGCTTTCTGCTGAAGCAGATGTGAGTTGCGTGGATGGCCAGAGGATGCTGAGAGGATACATCAGACGTGTAACAGATGACAACGGACGTAGAACGTTTGTTGCCCGTATGTGTCGCAGATGTAGATCGTATGCGGCGGAAAGTTCATCCGCTCAAAATGTTTTGTGCAGCTCAAAACTTTTTGTGCGGATGAAATAGCAGTAGACGGATGTTTGAGGGATAGAGCGTTTGAAAGATGTACGCAGTGAGTACACAATGGATGCATCGCGTTTTCCAATGGATGGCAAGCTTTTCTGTCCATTTTATGTCCTCTTTGCATCCGTTGGTGCAATGTGACATGGGCTTTAGTCGCATGGCACTTTGCCGCACATCAGCTGTTTTACTCACTGGGGCTGCATCAGAAGGTATTATGGCTAAAAATGGTCTTGTAAACTCATAAAGTATTCCTATGTATGTTTTTGAGTTGCCATAAGCAAGGGGTGGGAACCAGAAGTACATTCCATGCATATCTTGCAAAGATTGTAGCTAGGCTACTGAATCTTCTGCTGTGAAAATCCTTTATTGGAGAATTTGATTGATGATGCCTAGCCAAACGTGCTTCATTGGAGAATCTGATTGATGATACACCCAGGAGGGGAAACAGGGTCACAGGTGTCCCTGTATGACACGCAAATCACATTTGTCAGAGTTGGCTTAAACTGATGTAATGCCATCATGTTGTACCTAATAAATCTTTTGGATTCTTCTGAAGCTTGGCTCAAGGCTCATGATTTAATTAGGGCAATTGACAGAATCCTGACAGATCTTTTCTAAATGCGGGGCATGCATGAGAAGTGGTTGCTCACTGAACCGGTTGTTACACCGGTTGAATCGCACTATTTCCTGTAAGTGACTGCGGCCAGAATTATAGCCTTAAGAAACCCCGTTTCAAACTTATTAAAAATAGCAACATTTGGGGACCCCTCAGCCAAATACATTAGAGGAGAAAATAATTTAGCTTACATATTTTTTTTGCCTTGATTGCAATTATTATAATTCATCCATCTGCATAAAGCTTCGTAATCTACATTTCTGCTCCTTCGCTAATCATGGAAGATGTACCATTTCAAAATCTCATGTTCCTGCAATTGTGGGACCAGACCTTCTGTTGTTTGGTGAGACATTTGTTAAGTGAATTTTTCCCCATTTTTATGACCTCCTTGCCACCCGTTGTTAAGTGAATCACTGCAGTTGATAAGCTAGTAGCCCAGTTTTTAAATGAATCTTGTTTCTCCCTGGATCTCATTTGTCAGAAGGTCGCAAAGGGAGATGATATGACCTTGGGACCCTGCAACCGTCATAAGTATGAGTCAGTTACCAGACATCTGAATTTCAATCACATCATCATGGGAATGCTACAACAGTTTTTAAGTGTGAAAAATGCCCCTAAGTCCCTTTTTTCACTAAATGAACTATTGTAAGTCAAGGACTACCTGTACAGTGCTAGTAATTTCCTTGGTCACATGACCACCATTTGCAACGTTCGCAGCTGAATTCCAATAAGCCATGGGCAAAGCTAGATTTGTTTAGCAACTCTGCATGATTCAATTAATAAATGCAGTGCAGGCACTCCTCGGCTTACCATATTTCATTTAGCGACCGTTTGAAGCTGCAACAGTCCTGAAAAAAAGATTTTCATACTTATGACTGTTGCAGCATCCCCATGATCACCTGATCAAAATGACTCATATTTACAATGGATGCAGTGTCCCAAGGTCATGTGATCCCCTTTTGTGACCTTCTGACAAGCAAAGTCACTGGGCAAACCACATTCACTCAACAACCATGTTCCTTAACTTATGTTGTGGCCTATTGGCCACTGGCCCCTTCGGCAGCTAAATCAGATAAAGAGGCAGCATGGAATTCAGGGCCAGCATCAAGAGAATCTGAGAGCTCCAAGGGGAAAAGAGGGAATGGAGCTGTCAGAGAGATATACCCAGAGAGAGAGGTGGAGCCTGGGCTGTCCATCAGCCCTCAGATGGAGAGTCAACAGCTCCCAGCTCTGGAAGTGGCTGATGAGGAAGAGGAGGAAGAGCTGGGTCCAGTGCCTGACACATGGATGCACAGAAGGCAGAGGAGAGGAAAACAGTAGAAATCTATAAGCTGGTCCTTGGGACAAAAGAGCCACCACTGCCAGCAAAGCCCTACCCTAGCTCTGGGGATAAAAGGCAGGGGGAGGAGATGAATAGGTGTGGCAGGCAACTATTTATCTCTCTGATGGTCCGCCATGGATAGCTTGCACATCCGGTTTCTGTCTGGAGATTATCAGGATCCTTTTTGGAATCTGCAATGCCTTCTGAGACAGCAGAGGGGAAGACAGAAACAGAGAGAGAGAGAGAGAGAGAGAGAGAGAGAGAGAGAGAGAGAGAGAGAGAGAGCACAGCTGGAAGAAAGTGAATGAACCTACCAGGACTTCCTTTTCTTCCTTTGTGGGAAGAGAGAGAGAGAGAGACCCCTGGTGTGTTGGGCCAGTTCAGAGAGAAAGGGACCGAGCGTCACTTTCCACATGACTTAAATATTTTGTAGCCTGCTGTGAGAGAGCAGTTGCTGGTGCTCCTAATGGAGGGAACATTTCATTAACAACAAAGGGCTTGTCATGTTTGGGAGCAAGATCAGAACAATTTCACTGCAGCAATTCACTTAACAACTGTGGCAAGCAAGATCGTAAAAATGCAGCAACATTCACGTAACATCTGCTTCGCAACAGATATTTATGGTTGTAAGTCGAGGATCAAATGTAAACTTATAATACATATCTTGCACCTCCATTCTGACCCACAATCAGAGGTGGCATGCTGCCACTTTGCACCAGTTTGAGCAAACTGGTTGTTAAGATTCTGTTATTTGGCCTGTTTTGGGCTGTTTTTTAGGCCAAAAATGATCCAAAAAACATCCTGAAAATGGCCTGAAAAACAGCCTTAAAATGGCCTCAAAGATGGCCGAGAAAGCAGCCTGGAAAATGGTCCAAAAACAGCCTGAAAACACCCTGAAAAATACCCTGAAAACAGCCTGAAAAATGGCCTAAAAATGGTCTGAAAATGGTTTGAAAATGATCTGAAAAACGGCCTGAAAAAGCCCTAAAAATGGCCTGAAAATAGCCTGAAATCAGGCCTAAAAATTGGCCGAAAAGTGGTCAGGGGCAGGGCCAGCCAATGGTGGGATTAGCCTTAACCGGGTAAATCCTTCCTTTGAGGCAAGTGGTTGGGAGGCATGGCTGGGTGTGTTGAGTGACATCACCTGTTCCATCTGGAAAAACGCGCAGTAGATCGGGTTCCAGTAAACAAGTCTTTATTTCAAACAAGTAACAGTAACGGAACGGCTGGCTAAAGCTGCGGCAGCCCTTTTTATACAGGCTTGCCTGCTAACTTATAGTCAATGATGTTTCTTTAACTTTGCCGCCTTTAAGCGGCTCCCTGGATTGGTTCCTAGCAAACCAATCCGCTTTCAGCCTTTCTGACCAATCAGAATGTTCAACTTGGACTCTTCCAAGTTATACAGAACACCCCT